>CM053029.1:602936461-603171461 GCA_028564925.1 Lithobates sylvaticus | reverse complement strand
GGTCGGGTAACGTTGAGCATAGATGCAGTGGTTGGGTAACGTTGAGGAGTATAGACGCAGTGGTCGGGTAACGTTGAGGAGTGTAGACGCAGTGGTCGGGTAACGTTGAGGAGTGTAGACACAGTGGTCGGGTAACGTTGAGCATAGATGCAGTGGTTGGGTAACGTTGAGGAGTATAGACGCAGTGGTCGGGTAACGTTGAGGAGTGTAGACGCAGTGGTCGGGTAACGTTGAGCGTAGACGCAGTGGTTGGGTAACGTTGAGGAGTGTAGACGCAGTGGTCGGGTAACGTTGAGGAGTGTAGACACAGTGGTCGGGTAACGTTGAGCGTAGACGCAGTGGTCGGGTAACGTTGAGGAGTGTAGACGCAGTGGTCGGGTAACATTGAGGAGTGTAGACGCAGTGGTCGGGTAACGTTGAGCGTAGACGCAGTGGTCGGGTAACGTTGAGCGTAGACGCAGTGGTCGGGTAACTTTGAGGAGCATAGATGCAGTGGTCGGGTAATGTTGAGGAGTGTAGATGCAGTAGTTGGGTAACGTTGAGCGTAGACACAGTGGTCGGGTAACGTTGAGAAGTGTAGATGCAGTGGTCGGTTAATGTTGAGGAGTGTAGACGCAGTGGTCGGGTAACGTTGAGCGTAGACACAGTGGTCGGGTAACGTTGAGCGTAGACACAGTGGCCGGGTAACGTTAAGGAGCATAGATGGAGTGGTCGGGTAATGTTGAGGAGTGTAGATGCAGTAGTTGGGTAACGTTGAGAAGTGTAGACGCAGTGGTCGGGTAACGTTGATCGTAGATGCAGTGGTTGGGTAACATTCAGGAGCGTAAACGTAGTGATTGGGTAACGTTGAAGGCCATAGATGCAGTGGTCGGGTAAAGTTGAGGAGTGTAGACACAGTGGTCGGCCAAAGAAACTTAATGTGGCAGATAAACAACACATCATGCTTCCTTTCCTTCCACATCGGAAGATGTCCAGCAGTGCCATCAGCACAGAACTGGCAAAAAAAATCAGTGGGACCCAGGTACCCCCATCTACTGTCCGGAGAAGTCTGGTGGAAACCAGTTGGACCCAGGTACCCCCATCTACTGTCTGGAGAAGTCTGGTGGAAACCAGTGGGACCCAGGTACCCCATCTACTGTCTGGAGAAGTCTGGTGGAAACCAGTTGGACCCAGGTACCCCCATCTACTGTCCAGAGAAGTCTGGTGGAAACCAGTGGGATCCAGGTACATCCATCTACTGTCCGGAGAAGTCTGGTGGAAACCAGTGGGACCCAGGTACCCCATCTACTGTCTGGAGAAGTCTGGTGGAAACCAGTTGGACCCAGGTACCCCCATCTACTGTCCAGAGAAGTCTGGTGGAAACCAGTGGGATCCAGGTACCCCCATCTACTGTCCAGAGAAGTCTGGTGGAAACCAGTGGGATCCAGGTACCCCCATCTACTGTCTGGAGAAGTCTGGTGGAAACCAGTGGGACCCAGGTACCCCCATCTACTGTCCAGAGAAGTCTGGTGGAAACCAGTGGGATCCAGGTACCCCCATCTATACTAAAGTATTATTACTTTAGCTATGCTTAAAAGTGATTGTACTACACTATACATTACTATACTATAAAATACTTTACACACTACACACACACAGACTTCCTATAATAGATGATAGAAGTTCTTCCAAACACGACGTGCTAACCTGGAAAATGAAATTGCTGAATGTGTGTGTGGGGGGGGGGGGGGGAGAGGGGGAGGGGATCCTAATGATCAGAAAGTGATAAATCACGGGACGCGTCTCGGAGGAGTTTGATCAGAAATGATGAAATGCGAGGCGGCGAGGCCGGGCCTCCTTCCTCCCAGTCGCTCGTGTTTTCTGCGCTCCAGTCACAATAACAGCAGGCAACTTTTTAATAGATATAATGGCGCATTTTTCATAACGTGACATCAGACGGGTCTGGCGTGGAAGAATAGCCGGCGAGGATAAATGGGGGGGGATCATCAATGGGTGCGGCGGTGGCGGCGGCATTCCACATGTTGGGTATTGAAGTCAGACAATCGGAATGACGCGGAACCAACATGTCTTCCTCTAATGGAAGGATGGAGGCGCCGGCCGCCTGGATGGTGAAAGAAACAAAAATAATCATCACTGATAATAAAAATGTTACATAGTAACGAGGCCGTCTCTCCGCGGCCAATCAGACATTCCAGCCTGACAGAAAACCGGCCAATGAACGGCCAGAACCGCCATAGCAGAGATCAGCCCCCCCCCCCCCAAGGGCTTCATTTATTAACCGCTTACTGTCCAGGGCAATCGTTTAATATTTCACTCACATCTTATTATCAACATTTTATTCCTAGAAAATGACTGAAAGAATCAACCAAACATTATATATATATATTGAAGCAGAGGCCCTGGAGAATAAAATGCTGCCATTTTTTGAATTTATTCTATTCAAAATGTGAATTTTGGAAAATGGTTAAATTCTTTCTATTGTATTCCATTCTATTTCATGGTTTGTTTCTATTCTATTCTTTTATTTTCTATTCTTTTATTTTTTTCTATTCTATTCTATTCTATTCAAATAAAACATTTCGGAAAACGGTTATTTTGTTATATTCTATTCTATTTTATTCTATTCTTTTATATTCTATTATTTTATATGTTGTATTTATTCTTTTCTAATCTATTCTATTTTTTTCTAGTCTATTCAAATTCAAATTAAATTCAAATTAAAATTTATTCTATTCAAAATTAAAATGTATTCTATTCAAAATTACAATTTCGGAAGATGGTTATACTCTTTCTATTATAATATATTTTTTCTATTCTATTCTTTTCAAATTCAAATTTATTCTTTTTGAATGTTGGGAATTGGTTATATTCTTTCTATTCTATTCTATTATTTTCTATTCTATTGGTTTTTTTTTTATTCTATTTTATTTGTTTACTTTCTATTCTATTTTTTTATTGTCTATTCTATTCAGATTTGCATTTATTCTTTTTGAAATTCGAATTTCGGAAGAAGGTTTTATTCTATTTTATTTTTTTTTTTTCTATTCTATTCAATTCGATATTTTTTTTCTATTCTTTTTTCCTATACTATTGTTTTCTATTCTATCATTTTTTTTATCATATTCTATTCTATTCTTTTCTATTCTATTTATATTCAAATTTACTCTATTTGAAAATCGAATTTCAGAAGATGGTTATATTTTTCTACTTCATTTTTTATATTCTATTCTATTCAATTCCATTCTTTTTTTATTCTTTTTTTCTATGCTATTCTTTACTATTCTATTCTTTTTTCTATCCTATTCTATTATTTACTATTCAATTATTTTCTATTGTATTCGTATTCAAATTTACTCTATTTTAAATCTGAATTTCAGAAGATGGTTATATTCTTTCTATTTCATTATATTTTTTTCTATTCTATTCTATTCATTTCCATTCTTTTTTTTTTATTCTTTTTTTCTATCCTATGCTATTCTTTTCTATTCTATCTTTTTTTTTTTCCCTATCCTATTCTATTATTTTCTATTCGATTCTTTTTGTATTGTATTCATATTCAAATTTACTCTATTTGAAATTTGAATTTCAGAAAATGGTTATATTCTTTCTATTTTTTTCTATTATATTTCATATTTTTTATTCTATTATATTCTTTTATTTTCTATTCTATCCCGTTCTATTCTTTTATTTTCTATTTGGTTCTGTTTAACTGTATTATATTCAGTTTTTTTATGTTCTATTAATTTCTATTCTATTCTTAATTCAAAAACCATTCAAATTCAATAACTATTTGAATTTGAGTTACATAGTTAGTCAGGTTGAAAAAAGACACAAGTCCATCCAGTTCAACCATAAAAAAAATAAAAATAAAATAAGCAATATCGTTCAATCCAATAGACCCAATTCTGTACCCACAGATGATCCAGCGGAAGGAAAAAAATCTCCAGCAGAGCCATGACCCAATTTTCTAAAGCAGGTCCAGCTACAGAGTTTCCTCCCAAATGTTGTTTTGATATTTTGGATTTGTTTAAATGCGTTACTATTGTAATTCGGAAATTTGGATACATCTGAGTTTTTAAATAATGGAAAAATTTGTCTGAACTTCCATTCGGAACGAAACAAACCGCACGCATCTCGCCTAGCGAGCAGGACGCCGTAGCGGCACTTTGTCCCGGAATAACAGAGCTGCCGAGCAGAACGGAAAATCCTGCTGCTGGTCAGCAAGTGGTTATTTTTATTATTATTATTATTGTTGTTGTTATTATTTCTACTATTAATATTTTTATTATTATATTCTTGTTATTATTATTTATACTATTAATATTATTATTATATTATTTTTGTTATTATTTATACTATTAATATTATTATTATATATATTTTTGTTATTATTTATACTATTAATATTATTATTATATTATTGTTGTTACAAGGAATGTAAACATCTCTATGATATCTGGGGGGTCAAAGACCTCACATCTTATATTTACACTAAAATGCACGGGGAGCTACTTGCTGCCATAACAATGATATCCGTCCTCAAAGTAGGGAGTACAAACTCCTCCCACAAAGTTGGGAGCATGAAATTGTCCAAAATGTATTGGTACACTGACGCCTTAAAAGGTTCCCTTCACTGGAACTAAGGGGCCAAACCCAACCCCTGACAAACACCCCCCCCACACCATAATCCCCCCTCCCCCCACACCATAATCCCCTCCCCCCCTGCACCATAATCCCCCCTCCGCCAAATGGTTTGGACCAGGGCACAAAGCCAGGTTTCTGTGCAGAACTCTCCAGTCTTAGTAAATCTCCCCCCAGAGTGATTCTATGTATCTATAATTCATGTATCTATGATTAGAAATGTCCTCTCCAGGCACTAGACATGTAGCCCTGGTGTATGAGATCCGGTGTTTTGGTGTCGGTGGAAGGTGCCCCCCGTATAAGAAAGGTACGGCGGGTGGTAAGGGCAGCATGGTGGTTCCCCGGGGACCAAAGCCCAAAATGTAGAGAGCTGGACGGCACTGTGAGGTCATCCACAGCGAAGGATCGGAGCTGTCCATGGAGTTCTGGTGCTGAATTACTGAACAAGCACTGAGATTGTGAGGATGGCGGGAAGGGGGGGGGGAGCACAGAGCTGCACATATACAGTATATATATATATTTGGGGGGGGAGCACAGAGCTGCACATATACAGTATATATATATATATTTGGGGGGGGCACAGAGCTTCTCATATACAGTATATATATATATTTGGGGGGAGAGCACAGAGCTTCTCATATACAGTATATATATATATATGTGGGGGGGGCACAGAGCTGCACATATACAGTATATATATATATTTGGGGGGGGCACAGAGCTTCTCATATACAGTATATATATATATATATATATATACAGAGCTATATATATATATATATATATTTGGGGGGAGGGGGGCACAGAGCTGCACATATACAGTATATATATATTTGGGGGGGGCACAGAGCTGCACATATACAGTATATATATATTTGGGGGGGCACAGAACTGCACATATACAGTATATATATATTTGGGGGGGCACAGAGCTGTATATATATATATATATATATATATATATATATATATATATATATATATATATATTTGGGGGGGCACAGAGCTGCACATATACAGTATATATATATATTTGGGGGGGGCACAGAGCTGCACATATACAGTATATATAATATATATATATATATATATATTTGGGGGGGCACATAGCTGCACATATACAGTATATATATTTGGGGGGGCACAGAGCTGCACATATACAGTATATATATATATATATTTGGGGGGAGGGGGGCACAGAGCTGCACATATACAGTATATATATATATATATATTTGGGGGGGCACAGAGCTGCACATACACAGTATATATATATTGGGGGGGGGCACAGAGCTGCACATACACAGTATATATGAACGTTGTCCGATGATCAGATTGTCGGCTCATCTCTGTAATATTGGGTTATATAAAAGCCCGGCTCATGTTCAGAACAATTGAATATATAACAGTAATATCTGTCATGTATTCCTTGGTATTGATCCGCCGGCACAATATGAAATATGTTCTGGGAGAATAGATGGAGGTCGTGGCGCTGTGCGGTGCGAGCGTCTATAGAGTCATATTACAGCCGATCGCCATCAATGATTGACATGAAGGTAGAACAAGGTCAGACCTTCCATCCTTTCTGTACATTTCTAGAGAACAAAGTGCGGGTTTTCCGGCTGTGATTTCCAATAGTCATTTAGGAAAGCGAAAAGGTGCGGGACCCCCACAGATACCACTTGGATTTGCTTTGATGGGCCACAGGTAGGGACAGGGGCGGACTGACCACCAAATCGGCTGGCCGGGACTCCCCTCCTCATTGGCTGAGACATCAGTGCGGCGCCATTGGCTCCCACAGCTGTGAATCAAAGTCAGTCAGCCAATGAGGAGAGAAAGGGGGCGGGCAGGGCCACGGCTCCGTGTCTGAATGGACACAGGGAGCTGTGGCTTGGCTCGGGTGCCCCCGTAGCAAGCTGCTTGCTGTGGGGGCACTCAACAGAAGGGAGGAGCCAGGAAGAGGGACCCGAGAAGAGGGGGATCTGGGCTGCTCTATGCAAAACGAATACAGAGCATGTAAGTTTAACATGTTTGTTATTTTTAACTAAAAAAAAACGAGACTTCATAATGAGAGCTTGACAGTAATTGGCCAGCAGAAGGACATGCAAGATGATCCAGCTGTGTAAAACTATCCAGCATCAGGACAATGTTAATTGGCAAGGCTAGGCCCAAATATACCAGCGACAAGCTATTACATTTGGGCCTAGCTTTGCCATTTAAAATTCATTCCTAATGAGAGCTCGATAGAAAATTGGCCAGCAGAAGGACAGTTTTTTTTTTTTTAACAATAAACTTTATTCAAATTTCGTACATGACAGGTTATGGCATTGGTACACTTTCAAAACATTACAAGAGGTATCTTTCAGGAGAGAAGCTATAAACTAGATAAGCAATTGTTCATCTAACAGCTAACGTCTAGATGGCATAGAGTATTAATAGTCGTTGATGTTCCACAGGTATATACAGTTGTCAGCAGAGTCCTTATCATATAAACCATGCAATCAAGAGTCAGGAGAATCACCGTGCTGCCTATTATTCCATCCCATGGGCCGCTGAGTAGAGCCCTTTTCCCCCCCAACAATTAGGTAGTGCGGGAGCCCTGTTTTCCACCATTAGGAGTAGAGGATCACCACGTCTTAGCCTGTCAGAAGGACAGTTTTGCCTCAGGGAGAGCAAAGATGTGTTGCTGCGAAAGATACCTGAGAATAGAGTGTTTTTCCAAATGAATCAGATTGGGGTGTCCAATAGGATTCACCCCCACGTTCGGGTTTACCAAATTTTAAGCCACATTGGCTGATACAAATACACCTGGACATAAATCTTTTTGAATTTGTCTAAGCAAGTGATGCATATGAGAAGAATGTAGAACAATGTGGATATATTCACACAATATAAACACCTCATCCCGGGGGGGTTATTGGAGGAAGTGGAACAAAGGATGGGACTATAGCGGTACAAGAAACAAAACCAAAGAAAAATAAGTTGACATATTTCAAAATGTATTATATATTTAAAACAAAGTCATATTTTTAAAAGACGTAAGCTTAAACCTAAGGACATGGCTCATAAATTTGTTTAAAAGCGGCATAGTGTTGAATCCCGACATGTTTCGCCCTATGTTTTGGGCTTCCTCAGGAGGTATCAGCCTTCCTGTATTTCTGAAATAGCACTTAGAATGAGGTCATAAATGTATTCAAAAAACTTGATGAAGTGCTAAATCCACTAAACAGACTACAGGTGGCCACAGGAGGCAGATACGGGCCAAAGTTGGTTAAGCTGTATATATATGAATGACAGCGGGGGCAGGGATCACAAAGCAGGTTGGTTCAGACATTATACTGCAACTGTGCAGGCTAGTCAAGTTCCTCCACCCCAAACTCGCTCATCCGTGTCTTTATGGACCTTGCTTTGTGCACTGGTGGGCAGCCATGTTGGAACAGGAAGGGGCCGTCCCCAAACTCCTCCCACAAAGTTGGGAGCGTGAAATTGTCCAAAATGTCTTGGTATGCTGACGCCTTAAGGCCTGATTCACACCTGATTCACACCTATGCAAAATGCAAAAAGCACTGAAAATGCATAGATGTGAATCAGGCCTAAGAGTTCCCTTCACTGGAACTAAGGGGCCAAGCCCAACCCCTGAAAAACAACCCCCCACCATAATCCCCCCTCCACCCCCACACCATAATCCCCCCTCCACCCACACCATAATCCCCCCTCCACCCCCCCACAACATAATTCCCCCTCCTCCCACACCATAATACCCCCTCCACCCCCACACCATAATCCCCCTCCACACCATAATCCCCCCACACCCCCACACCATAATTCCCCCTCCTCCCTCCCACACCATAATCCCCCCTCCACCCCCCCTACCATAATCCCCCCCACACCATAATCCCCCCCCCCTCCCCCTACACCATAATTCCCCCTCCTCCCCCCCCCACACCATAATTCCCCCACCACCCCCCCACACCATAATCCCCCTCCTCCACACCATAATCCCCCTTCCACCCCCACACCATAATCCCCCCACCACACCATAATCCCCCTCCCCCCCTCCCCCCCCCCACCATAATACCCCCTCCACCCCCACATCATAATCCCCCTCCCCCACACCATAATCCTCCCCACCACACCATAATCCCCCCTTCACCCCCACACCATAATTCCCCTCCACCCCCCACCATAATCCCCCCCCCCACACCATAATCCCCCCTCCACCCCCACACCATAATCCCCCCTCCCCCCACACCATAATCCCCCCTCCACCCCCACACCATAATTCCCCTACTCCCACATCATAATCCCCCCTCCACCAAATGATTTGGACCAGTGCACAAAGCAAGGTCCATAAAGATATGGATGAGCGAGTTTGGGTGGAGGAACGTGACTGACCTGCACAGAGTCCTGACCTCAACTCGATTGAACACATTTGACATGAATTAGTGCGGAGACTGCGAGCCAGGCCTTCTCCTCCAACATCAGTGCCTGACCTCACACATGCGCTTCTGGAAGAATGGTCAAACATTCCCATAGACACCCTCCTAAACCTTGTGGACGGCCTTCCCAGAAGAGTTGAAGCTGTTATAGCTGTAAAGGGCCAACTCAATATTGAACCCTCCGGACTAATCCCCCGTACACACGGTGGGATTTTCCGACGGAAAATGTCCTATCGGACAATGTTGTCGGAAATTCCGCCCGTGTGTAGGCTCCATCGGACTTTTTCCATCGGAATTTCCGACGGACAAAGTTTTATCTCCTGCTCTCAAATTTTCCGACAACAAAGTCCTATTGGACTTTTTCCGATCGTGTGTACCGAATTCCGACGGACAAAGTGCCACGCATGCTCAGATCACATTACAAGACCAAAGCTATTGGCTACTAGCCTCTACGTAGTCCCGTCGTACGCAACGAACGTCACCGCGTTCAGAATGATCGGATTTTCCGACAACTTTGTCCGACCGTGTGTATGCAACACCAGTGTCGGACAAAATCCGTCGGAAAAAATCCAACGGATTTTGTGGTCGGAATTTCCCACCGTGTGTACGGGGCATAAGACTGGGGGGTCATTAAAGTTCATGTGTGTGTAAAGGCCGGCGTCCCAATACTTTTGGCAATATAGTATATATAGTATATATATATATATATATAATATATATATATATATATATAATTTTTTTTTTTGTGGAACTCCATGACTCCTGATTTCTGTAGTTTCAGAGACAATGAGAAGGAAACGTCGGTCACCTATTGTGATGTGAAGCCACTCCCACAAATCTTCTAATCTTTTTTCTGTAACGTAAATCACAAAGAAGGTTCCTTTGACTTCCATCTGCAGCTTTATTCCTGAGGGTCTGATTACCATAAAAAAAACTTTAGGCGTATCAAACTGTCGGAATATTCTGCGACAAGTTGTCATCGCGGTGTAGCCGTCGTCTGCTGTCAGAGTTTGAAGAGAAAAAAAAAAGAAATAAAAGAAAGAAGATATTGCAACAAAAGAGACACAAAAGGTACAAAGAATCAAATCTGATCCGTGACAGAAATCCCACCGTCTTCAGTCTGCTAGTTACAGAAAGGGACCTCACTGAACGCATGCTTGTAGAACGACAGAACAGAAATCACTCACCTGATACAGGTGATATCTAAAGACGCCGATAGTTGGCCAATCACAGGTCATCTCTTCAGCTGTCATTTCATTTCACTTTTGTTTTAACCACTTGCTGACCAGTCGGCGAGCAGAATGGCACGGCTGGGCGAAACAACGTTACCTTATGTTGCTTCACCCTGTGGCCACTAGGGGCGCGCCCACAGCGTGTTTGCACGGAGCCGATACAAGGGCCTGGCGGGGACGATGACCGCCGGGCTCCCGCGATCGCTCGTGACAGAGCGAGAACCGGGATCTGTGTGTATAAACACACAAATCCCCGATCTTTCAGGGGAGAGGAGACAGATCGTGTGTTTGTACTAAGTAGGAACCCCGATCTCTGTCTCCTCCTAGACAGTCTCCTCCCCCACAGTTAGAACACACGGAGGGAACACAGTTAACCCTTTGATCGCCCCCCTAGTGTTAACCCCTTCCCTTCGTATGTTCTAACTGTAGGGGGAGGAGACTGTCTAGGAGGAGAGAGAGATCGGTGTTCCTACTTAGTATGAACACACAACCAGTGACATTTATACAGTAATCATTGCATTCTTATAGCATCGATCGCCATATAATTGTCACTGGTCCCAAAAATTGTGTCAAAAGTGTCCGATGTGTCCGGCACAATATCGCAGTCCCGATAAAAATCGCAGATCACCACCATTACTAGTAAAAAAAAAAATAATAATAATAAAAATGGCACAACTATCCCCTATTTTGTAGACGCGATAACTTTTGCGCAAACCAATCAATAATCACTTATTGTGATTGTTGTTACCAGAAATATGTAGAAGAAGAATACGTATCGATCGGCCTAAACTGGGGGAAAAATATGTTTTTTGATAAAAAATGTGGGAAATTTATTATAGCAAAAGGTAAAAGATATTGTGTTTTTTTCAAAATTTTCGCTCTTTTTTTGTTTATAGCGCAAAAAATAATAAAAGCAGAGGTGATCAAATACCACCAAAAGAAAGCTCTATTTGGGGGGAAAAAAGGACGTCAATTTTGTTTGGGTACAACGTCGCACGACCGCGCAATGGTCAGTTAAAGCGACGCAGTGCAGTAAAAAATGACCTGGTCATTGAGCAGCCAGATCTTCCGGGGCTGAAACTTTCTGCCGGTTTTGTAAGTTCAGTCTTATACTGTAAGTAGTCAGGTGGCTCCAGTATGATAACCACCTTACAAAAGAAGGAAGGAAGTCCCCTCATCTGTGATCCATCCAAACTTCACATAAAACATAAAACCTGCACCACTTTCCAGAATAACAAAGACCTGCAGACCATCCAAACTAAAGGTCCTCCTCTCTGTCTCCACACTGACCACCAGCACAGCCATAATAAAATGCCCATCATCCAACCCAACCACCTATCATCCAACCCAATCACCCACCTATCATCCAACCCAACCACCCACCTACCATCCGACCCAACCAACCATACATCCAACCCAACCACCCACCCACCATCCAACCCAACCAGCCATACATCCAACCCAACCACCTATCATCCAACCCAATCACCCACCCACCATCCAACCCAATCACCCACCCACCATCCAACCCAACCAGCCATACATCCAACCCAACCTCCCACCTACCATCCAACCCAACCAGCCATACATCCAACCCAACCACCCACCCACCATCCAACCCAACCAGCCATACATCCAACCCAACCACCCACCTACCATCCAACCCAACCAACCATCCATCCAACCCAACCACCCACCTACCATCCAACCCAACCAGCCATACATCCAACCCAACCACCCACCTACCATCCAACCCAACCAGCCATACATCCAACCCAACCACCCACCTACCATCCAACCCAACCAGCCATACATCCAACCCAACCACCCACCTACCACCCAACCCAACCAGCCATCCATCCAACCCAACCACCCACCTACCATCCAACCCAACCAACCAGACATACATCCAACCCAACCACATATCATCCAACCCAATCACCCACCCAAAAAATGACCTGGTCATTGAGCAGCCAGATCTTCCGGGGCTGAAACTTTCTGCCGGTTTTGTAAGTTCAGTCTTATACTGTAAGTAGTCAGATGGCTCCAACCTTACAAAAGAAGGAAGGAAGTCCCCTCATCTGTGATCCATCCAAACTTCACATAAAACACCCACCACCCAAAACCCCCACAAACCCAAACCCACCCACACCCACCCACACCTACCACCCCCCCAACCCAACCACCCCCAACCCAATCACCCACCTATCATCCAACCCAACCACCCACCTACCACCCCCCCAACCAACCATACATCCAACCCAACCCCCCACCCACCACCCAACCCAACCACCATACACCAACCCAACCACCCCCCCCCAACCCAAATCACCCACCCACCATCCAACCCAACACCCACCCACCATCCAACCCAACCAGCCATACATCCAACCCAACCACCCACCACATCCCCCCCAACCCCAACATCCAACCCAACCACCCACCCACCATCCAACCCAACCAGCCATACATCCAACCCAACCACCCCCCTACCCCCAACCCAACCACACCATCCATCCAACCCAACCACCCACCTACCAACCAACCCAACCACCAACACCCAACCCAACCCCCCACCCCACCATCCAACCCAACCACCATCCAACCCAACCCCCCACCTACCATCCAACCCAACCACCCCATCCAACCCAACCACCCACCCACCACCCAACCCAACCAGCCATCCATCCAACCCAACCACCCCCACCCTACCACCCAACCCAACCAACCAGACATACATCCAACCCAACCACATATCATCCAACCCAATCACCCCCCCACCACCCAACCCAACCAACCATACATCCAACCCAACCAGCCATCCATCCAACCCAACCACCCACCTACCATCTAACCCAACCAGCCATCCATCCAACCCAACCACCCACCTACCATCCAACCCAACCAGCCATCCATCCAACCCAACCGCCCACCCACCATCCAACCCAACCAGCCACCCATCCAACCCAGACACACCGTCCAACCAAACCTGGACTACTTTCCAGAATAGCAAAGACCTGCAGGTCATTCTCTCTGTTCCCACTCTGACCACCAGCTGCAGCCACTAAAAAATGCCCACCATCTAACCCAATCAGCCACCCACCCAGCCCAACCACCCACCATCCAATCCAACCACCTACCATCCAACCCAAGCACCTAGCATTCAACCCAACCACCCACCTTTCAACCCAATCATCTACCATCCAACCCAATCACCTATTATCTAATGCAACCAGCCACCCATCCAAACCAAACAACCACCATCCAACCCAACTACCTACCATTCAACACAACCAGCCACCTATCCATCCAAACCCCCCAAAAAAACATCCAACCCAACAAGCCACCCATCCAACATAACTAACCACCTTCCAACCCAAGCACACACCATCAAACCAGACCACCCACCAGTCAACCTAACCACCTATCCAAACCTTCCACCCACCCATCCAAACCAAACAACCACCAGCCAACTTACCCATCCAACCCAACCACCTATCATTCAACACAACCAGCCACCCACCCATCCATCCAAAAAATAAACAATCCAACCCAACAAGCCACCCATCCAACACAACTAACCACCTATCCAAACCTTCCACCCACCCATCCAAACCAAACAACCACCAGCCAACCAACTCATTCCAACCCAACCACCTACCATTCAACACAACCAGCCACCCATCCAACCCACATTAGTGTGCACATTCACCCCCCCCCCCCCCCACACACTGCCAGTCAAAATGATTACTAACTGCACCACTCTGTATCCCGACATTCCTTGTACAACTACAGGACCACTTTATGTCACCCCCATTCAACAAATTTAGGTTCATTTTTGCTAGTCAGACATTTAAGAGGAGCAATTGTGGGGGAAAAGGAGGGACAAAAGTTTTAGGGTCCAAATAAAGGAAATTAGAAGGTAACAGAGTACAGAACATCCCGGGATTGAACTCGATTTAAATAATCACACTGGCTGATGGCTTCAAAAAAGGGAGACAAATGAATGCAGAGCAGAAAATTGGAAAAAGATTTATGGGTGTAATATTCCGATTTTCATGCAGGCGCCATCGCCCCTCATTTATTACACCAACCATTATATAGTATAACAACCACAACGGGGCTTTTAAGGTACCAATATAAACCACACTAGAGATGAGGTTCAGGCTGAACTCAGGTAAATAGTTAAAGGATTTGTAAACGTTCGATTTTTTTAATTTTGTTTAAAAACAAACATGTCATACTTACCTCCTCTGTGCAGTTGGTTTTGCACAGTGTGGCCCCGATCCTCCTCTTCTGGGTTTCCCTTCGGAAAATGTCAAGCACTTTTCTGCAGCAGAGAATGCCTTTTTTCGAACCGACTTTGGGGTCCCGTATCTCGGGGCCATTTGGTGCTAGGAACCCCATCTTTGGATATGTTGTAGTGCTAGGTCCACTGGGTTTGCACACCGAATGTGGTATATATGATATGCGGGGCCCCAAAGTCGGGTCGGAAAATGCAATTCTCTGCTGCAGAAAAGTGCTTGACTCCAGTATAAGCCGAAGGGGGCATTTTCAGCACAAAAAATGTGCTGAAAAACTCGGCTTATACTCGAGTATATACGGTAATACTAATAAAAATAATAATAGTTATGATTATTATTTGAGGTATAAAAGAGGAAGTGCACTTGGAGCCTTTCGGTTTATATTCTGATTCCGACCCGATTCGGCTTCGTTGGGTTTCCTTTGATTTGTCCCCACAATGAAATCATCTTAATGAACTTCACGGGTCACGTCTCTAATGTCCTGAGGTTTGCTGTGAATTAGAATTATTTGTGTTGATTTCAATGTGACTCCACAGCAGGCCGCAGTGAATAATCCTTTGATGGTGGTGTTCTCGGAGCCAACGCGTCGCCCCCGCTGTAGATGGACGATGCTTAATGGGCCATAGGGCATTGTCGGTGTTGGTGGGGCCGAGGCGCCCCCATAGTCAGAAGGACAAACTCAGTGGGCATTAATGTACATTGTACGGTGACGTTATCCTCCCATAAGATGTACGGCGGGTCACTTTGCTCTACGGCGTGAAGGCCGTTCCTAGACGGAGCCTCGCTATCTTTATTGACAATGACGGGTTTACAAACAGATGGGAACGTTGATGAAAACTGTTGACCGGAAAAAAAATGCTGCTCGACTCATAACCTCTAATCACACATTCGATCTTGTTCCTAGGGCGCCATCTAAGTCGTAACTTACTTATGAAGGAGAACTGGTCAGCGAGCCGAAAACTTTTAAAGGAACCTGCACTGAAGGGAAAGGAAAGCTGCCCTTGCTGGCCTCCTTTTGGGAATGCTAGTTGCCTGGCTGGCAGGAATCAGCAGCAGGGTTGGCCAGATCTGTGTGGCTACTCTCAGGAAACTGGGACCAGACTGTATATATTTAACCACTTCCCATCATGCGGCTCTATGTAAACAGTTTTCTGTGCTGAGAGCGCGTGCCCTGCGTGCTCCCAGCACAGTCCCCACAGTGCACCCAGCACAGTCCCCACAGTGCACCCAGCACAGTCCCCACAGTGCTCCCAGCACAGTCCCCTCAGTGCTCCCAGCACAGTCCCCACAGTGCTCCCAGCACAGTCCCCACAGTGCTCCCAGCACAGTCCCCACAGTACTCCCAGACCAGAAAGCTGCTGATGCATATTTCCAAACAGGAGCTTTCAGATCGCATGACCGCCATGACAGCCAATTACAGCAGTCACATGACCTGAATGCCCGCCTCCACCTCCCAGCACTTATAGAAGCTTTTAGAGGGCCAGGAGGCAGTGGGGGGGAAAGGGTAAAAGTACGATTTATTTACAGTGAAACCAAAATCCATCCAAACACCACCAAACAGAAAACACAGCAAATGTGAAGATGCAAGTGAACCATAACCCAAAGACAAAATACCGAACAAGAGATTGTAACTATAATACAATATATACAAAATGGGGAACACAGATCACAGGGTAAAACTGCAGCTGCAGATGCAAGGAAAGGGGCAACCAGGACTGGAATCATGAATAAGGGGCAAGAGCAAGATCAGGAGCAGGCAGGAATCAGGTTCAGGATTAAATATCAAAAAGAATCTGGCTAGCAGAGCACAACTGGATACAGGTACAGGGCAGGAGCAGGCAAAGCAAAGCACTGACGCAGGGCACACTAGTAGAAGAGGAGCGAAATACCCTCCCAGCAGCCAGCACCAGGTGGAGACTCATTACCGGGATCTGCTGGCTGCTGGACACCCGCTGGTGAACACTGGAACTACAACCCTATAGTCGGTAGGGCAAGTTCTTTGGGAATCCTCACCCTTCACAGGGTTTAATATAATTGGTAGGGTGAGCTTTTGGGAATCCTCACCCATGACAGAGTTTAATATAACTGGTAGGACATGTTTTTTGGGAATGCAGTGATACCAAAATCCATCCAAACACAACCAAACGGAAAACACAGCAAGTGTGAAGATGCAAGTGAACCATAACCCAAAGGAAAAATACCGAACAAGATAACTATAATACATTATATACAAAATGGGGAACACAGATCACAGGGTAAAACTGCAGCTACAGATGCAAGGAAAGGGGCAACCAGGACTGGAATCATGAATAAGGGGCAAGAGCAAGATCAGGAGCAGGCAGGAATCAGGTGCAGGATTAAACATCAATCGGGCTAGCAGAGCACAACTGGAAACAGGTACAGGGCAAGAGCAGGCAAAGCAAAGCACTGAAGCAGGACACAGTCGTAGAAGAGGAGCTAAATACCCTCCCAGCAGCCATTACTGGGGTCTGCTGGACACCCGCTGGTGAACTCTGACACTACAACCCTATAGTTGGTAGGGCAAGTTTTTTGGGAATCCTCACCCTTCACGGGGTTTAATATAATTTGGTAGGGCAAGTTTTTTGGGAATCCTCACCCATTAGAAAGCTTAGTATAATTGGTAGGGCAAGTTTTTGGGAATCCTCACTCATCACAGTGCTTACTATAATTGGTAGGGCAAGTATTTGGGAACCCTCACCCATCACAGTGTTTATTATAATTGGTAGGGCAAGTTTTTGGGAATGCTCACCCATTAGAAAGCTTAGTATAATTGGTAGGGTACGTTTTTGGTAATCCTCACCCATCAAAGGGCTTAATATACTTGGTATGGCAAGCTTTTGGGAATGCTCACCCATTAGAAAGCTTAGTATAATTGGTAGGGCAAGTTTTCGAGAATCCTCACCCATCACAGTGTTTACTATAATTGGTAGGGCGAGCTTTTAGTAATCCTCACCCATCAAAGGGCTTAATATACTTGGTATGGCAAGCTTTTGGGAATGCTCACCCATTAGAAAGCTTAGTATAATTGGTTGGGTAAGTTTTTGAGAATCCTCACCCATGACAGTGTTTACTATAATTGGTAGGGCAAGTTTTCGAGAATCCTCACCCATCAAAGGGCTTAATATACTTGGTAGGGCAAGTTTTTGAGAATCCTCACCCATCAAAGGGCTTAATATAATTGATAGGGCGAGCTTTTGGTAATCCTCACCCATCAAAGGGCTTAATATACTTGGTAGGGCAAGTTTTCGAGAATCCTCACCCATCAAAGGGCTTAATATAATTGATAGGGCGAGCTTTTGGTAATCCTCACCCATCAAAGGGCTTAATATACTTGGTAGGGCAAGTTTTCGAGAATCCTCACCCATCAAAGGGCTTAATATAATTGGTAGGGCAAGCTTTTGGGAATGCTCACCCATTAGAAAGCTTAGTATAATTGGTAGGGCAAGTTTTTGAGAATCCTCACCCATGACAGTGTTTACTATAATTGGTAGGGCAAGCTTTTGGTAATCCTCACCCATCACAGTGTTTACTATAATTGGTAGGGCGAGCTTTTGGTAATCCTCACCCATCAAAGGGCTTAATATAATTGGTAGGGCAAGCTTTTGGGAATGCTCACCCATTAGAAAGCTTAGTATAATTGGTAGGGTAAGTTTTTGAGAATCCTCACCCATGACAGTGTTTACTATAATTGGTAGGGCGAGCTTTTGGTAATCCTCCCCCATCAAAGGGCTTAATATACTTGGTAGGGCGAGCTTTTGGTAATCCTCACCCATCAAAGGGCTTAATATAATTGGTAGGGCAAGCTTTTGGGAATCCTCTCGATGATGGGAACCGAGTACCCTTGAAACCTGCACCACAAAGTGCTTCCTATATCATCACCTTTTCTGATTCCATCTATGTCTACCCCGGAATAATATGTTACTGCCGCACATTGATCAGGTCTTTGTTCAGATATAAAATACAATGATTTTGTAGACCTGGGATCATCTTGAAGAGGACAGAGTCGGCCATCGTTGGCTCTCAGACAGAAGGACAAGCCATTTTTACCTTTAGACACCTCTGGAGACGCGGTGTGTTCCTGAGAAATCAATGGAGATGTGTTAAGTGGTTGTTTGGAGCTCAGCCACGGAAGCTGAATGACTTCACTTGGTGAGAAGTGTACACATAAATCTCAGGTGGAGCGTATTTCACCAGCCAGAACCTTCCGGCAGACGCAGGGTTAATCGTTTTTTTTATCTCTGCCCAGAGAGCGATATAAAAAAAAAAAAAAAAAAAATCCCAACCTTAACTCCACTAATAATAGTACTTAAGCCCCGATGCCCTATCCTGCCTCCGGCCGTCCCCTGACTCTGGCGAAATGGTCCTCTCGCTACAAGAGGTATCATCTTCCATACTTGTCTGTAATTTGGCGTGGAGACAGCACATTACGTCCTTCGCTTCCCTCTGTCTCCCTATTATTTTAACTGCCAACTTTTACAGCTGGTAGTGGGTGCAATAAAGTGCCCCCCTATCTATAGAAGGAGATAGAAAAACACAAAGACATTTCAAAGTGGGAGAGAAAGAAACAAAATAACACGCCGTTCGATCCTACATCCGTCCTCCACCTTCTAGAAGAAATAAGAAAACAAAATCGCTACATTTCACCTTCTATGACAAATATCACCCACAGGCGTTCACATTTATTCCCACGCCGGGGCAATATTTACACACCAGGCTGCTCCGCCATCTTGAAATAGTGCCACCTTTTTGCACTGTCATTATATTGTGAATAACAAAGCGGTTTTACACCCAAAAACAAGAATGGAATACACAGTGGGGGGGGGGGGGGGAATAACGATCGTCTCCCCTGCAGATTGTGTAAGTTACATAGAAATGAAGGGTCTATCATTTTTATCATAGGTGTATTTTATATGATAGAGACAGAATATACGAATATGCGAACACACACAATTAGACATGTGCACAACAAAAAAATTTGTTTAATTTCGTTTCATTTTTTTCGTTTCCGTTGATTCGTAACGATTCGTACATTCGTAAGAGTTATTTTTCATTGATTCGTTTGTTTGTTAGTTTAATTTTCGTTCATTCGTTTATTCTAAATTTGGACGCATTCGTAGTTATTCGTACATTCGTAACATTCGTAGATTCGTAATCGGAGCATAATTCATAATTTTATGTAATGTGTATGCTATTATTACATTTTAAATAATTTACGAATCGAAAAAAAAAAGTTACGAATCGAAAAAAAAAAAGTTACGAATCGAAAAAAAAGTTACGAATGTACGAATTTTTTTGTTCAATCCATTCGAAGCACGTTAAGCAGCGCCATTGTAAGGGGCACGGAAAATTACCAATTCAACCAAAAAAAAAAAGTTACGAATGGACGAATTTTTTCGTTCATTTTCGTTGTTCCTTTTTTCGTTTTTCGGATTTTCGTTGTTTGGTTTTTCGGATTTTCGTTGCTTTTCGGATTCATTCGATTCGAACGATTCGTTCATTCGTACGAAAACGAACGAACGAAAAAAAAGAAAAAAAACGAAACGAATTGCACATGTCTACACACAATACAAATGTTATAAATGGAGTTCAGTGAGTAAAATAAGTATTTGATCCCCAAGCAAAACATGACTTAATAGTTGGTGGAGAAACCCTTGTTGGCGATCACAGAGGTCAGACTTTTCTTGTAGTTGGTGACCAGGTTTGCACATCTCAGGAGGGATTTTGGTCAGGGCCGTTTTTTAAGGCAGGGCAAAAGGGGCAGCTGCCCCTGGGCCCTGTCATTGTTGTGGGGCCCAAAGCAGCTGCCTCATACTTGCCAACTATCCAGGTTTAAATTCCCTTTGTCAATTGAGGTTTTAGTCCTGTGCTGTGTCCCAATATCTCAGTGTGAAGTGCTGCTACTAATGCTGCCCAGCTCTGCCCTATTGTTGTGTACAGATGACTCTCACCGGCAGACCCCGTGTTTACATGTAAATTACCGGCATTCATATGTAAATAGCAGCGGCCGGCGGCATTGATATGTGTATCAGGACCCCCTGAGGTCATATCCACAGTAATCTCTAGCAACCAATCAACAAGCAGAAATCATGTTCTGTAACTTCTAGCCACTAATCAGTGAGCGGTAATGTGTGCTGTAACTTCTAGCCACCAGTCAGTGAGCGGTAATGTGTGCTGTATACCTCCTTGTCTCTGCCCCCTACCCACCTCAGAGCACCATCCCTTGGTTCCACCCCCCTACCCACCTCCCAGTACCAACCCTTTTGTGGTGCTAAATCATTTGTATGGTATTTGTTAATGACAACAAGAAAAACAGTAAAATCGATCCTCAGCAGCCAGCAACAATAGACCCCAGCAACAATAGACCTCCCCCAGCAGTAATAGATACCCCCAGCAACACTAGACCCACCCCAGCAACAATAGGCCTCCCCCAGCAGTAATAGATACCCCCCAGAAACACTAGACCCACCCCAGCACCAAAATACTTCCCCCAGCAGTAATCGATACCACCCAGCAACACTAGACCCACCCCAGCAACAATATACCTTCCCCAGCAGTAATAGATACCCCCCAACAACACTAGACCCACCCCAGCAACAATAGATTTCTATAGAGCATTATACCCCCCTCAGCAAAAATGGACCGCCTGTTACAAAATACCACCCCAGCAACAATAGATCCACCCCTGCAACAGTAGACTCCCAGCAACATCAACAAATTTCCCAGCAGCCAGCAACAATAAACCTCTCCCTCAACAATTGACCCCCCCAGCAACAATAGACCTCAGCAACAATAGATTCCTGCCAGCATCAATAGACCCTCCAGCTTACCCCAGTACCCCTTGCCATTACATACATTCAGTACTGAAGGTGCCGGAACTACGGGTCTACGGCCCTTGGCTACCTCAGACTTCACCATGAAAGGTCTACAGCCCTTGGCTAACTCAGACTTCACCATGAGAGAGTTATGGTCCTTGGCTGATTCAGACTTCACCATGAAAGGTCTACGGCCCTTGGCTAACTCTGACTTCACCATGAGAAGTCTCTGGTCCTTGGCTAACTCAGACTTCACCATGAAAGGTCTACGGCCCTTGGCTAACTCTGACTTCACCATGAGAAGTCTCTGGTCCTTGGCTGATTCAGACTTCACCATGAAAGGTCTACGGCCCTTGACTAACTCAGACTTCACCATGAGAAGTCTATGGTCCTTGGCTGATTCAGACTTCACCATGAAAGGTCTACGGCCCTTGGCTAACTCAGACTTCACCATGAGAAGTCTCTGGTCCTTGGCTGATTCAGACTTCACCATGAAAGGTCTACGGCCCTTGGCTAACTCTGACTTCACCATGAGAAGTCTCTGGTCCTTGGCTGATTCAGACTTCACCATGAAAGGTCTACGGCCCTTGATTAACTCAGACCTCACCATGAGAAGTCTCTGGTCCTTGGCAAACTCAGACTTCACCATGAAAGGTCTACGCCCCTTGGCTAACTCTGACTTCACCATGAGAAGTCTCTGGTCCTTGGCTAACTCAGACTTCACCATGAAAGGTCTACGGCCCTTGGCTAACTCAGACTTCACCATGAGAAGTCTCTGGTCCTTGGCTGATTCAGACTTCACCATGAAAGGTCTACGGCCCTTGGCTAACTCAGACCTCACCATGAGAAGTCTCTGGTCCTTGGCTAACTCAGACTTCCCCATGAGAAGTCTCTGGTCCTTGGCTAACTCAGACTTCACCATGAGAAGTCTACGGCCCTTGGCTAACTCAGACCTCACCATGAGAAGTCTATGGTCCTTGGCTAACTCAGACCTCACCATGAGAAGTCTATGGTCCTTGGCTAACTCAGACCTCACCATGAGAAGTCTATGGTCCTTGGCTAACTCAGACCTCACCATGAGAAGTCTATGGTCCTTGGCTAACTCAGACCTCACCATGAGAAGTTTATGGTCCTTGGCTAACTCAGGCTTCACCATGAGAAGTCTCTGGTCCTTGGCTAACTCAGACCTCACCATGAGAAGTTTATGGTCCTTGGCTAACTCAGGCTTCACCATGAGAAGTCTCTGGTCCTTGGCTAACTCAGACTTCACCATGAGAAGTCTATGGTCCTTGGCTAACTCAGACTTCACCATGAGAAGTCTCTGGTCCTTGGCTAACTCAGACTTCACCATGAGAAGTCTATGGTCTTTGGCTGATTCAGACAATGTGAAAATTCTTCCCTTACCACCACCCTCTAAGGGACAATGTAATCCTCATCCTTCTGTCTCTTATAGTCCTTAGGGGACTGAGGTACAGCCATTCATGTACAATGGTCCCTTTATCATGGTTGCAATGCTTGTAGTAGAATGTGAAATGAGGGTTCTCGATGGTCCTTGGCTAACTCAGACTTCCCCATGAGAAGTCTATGGTCCTTGGCTAACTCAGACTTCACCATGAGAAGTCTATGGTCCTTGGCTAACTCAGACTTCCCCATGAGAAGTCTCCTGTCCTTGGCTAACTCAGATTTCACCATGAGAAGTCTCTAGTCCTTGGCTAACTCAGACTTCACCATGAGAAGTCTATGGTCCTTGGCTAACTCAGACTTCACCATGAGAAGTCTCTGGTCCTTGGCTAACTCAGACCTCACCATGAGACGTCTCTGGTCCTTGCCCCCCCCCCCCCCCCCCCCCCCTTGGCTAACTCAGACTTCACCATGAGAAGTCTATGGTCCTTGGCTAACTCAGACTTCACCATGAGAAGTCTCTGGTCCTTGGCTAACTCAGACTTCACCATGAGAAGTCTCTGGTCCTTGGCTAACTCAGACTTCACCATGAGAAGTCTATGGTCCTTGGCTAACTCAGACTTCACCATGAGAAGTCTCTGGTCCTTGGCTAACTCAGACTTCACCATGAGAAGTCTCTGGTCCTTGGCTAACTCAGACCTCACCATGAGACGTCTCTGGTCCTTGGCTAACTCAGACTTCACCATGAGAAGTCTATGGTCCTTGGCTAACTCAGACTTCACCATGAGAAGTCTCTGGTCCTTGGCTAACTCAGACTTCACCATGAGAAGTCTCTGGTCCTTGGCTAACTCAGACTTCACCATGAGAAGTCTATGGTCCTTGGCTAACTCAGACTTCACCATGAGAAGTCTCTGGTCCTTGGCTAACTCAGACTTCACCATGAGAAGTCTCTGGTCCTTGGCTAACTCAGACTTCACCATGAGAAGTCTATGGCCCTTGGCTAACTCAGACTTCACCATGAGAAGTCTCTGGTCCTTGGCTAACTCAGACTTCACCATGAGAAGTCTCTGGTCCTTGGCTAACTCAGACTTCACCATGAAAGGTCTACGGCCCTTGGCTAACTCAGACTTCACCATGAGAAGTCTATGGTCTTTGGCTGATTCAGACAATGTGAAAATTCTTCCCTTACCACCACCCTCTAAGGGACAATGTAATCCTCATCCTTCTGTCTCTTATAGTCCTTAGGGGACTGAGGTACAGCCATTCATGTACAATGGTCCCTTTATCATGGTTGCAATGCTTGTAGTAGAATGTGAAATGAAGGTTCTCGATGTCCCTCATATGAGATGGATGGGGAAGGGAAGTCTTCAGTATTGAGAATGGTTGGAAGGAGGTGGAAGGTTTTAGGTTTATTCTTCACCTACAGAGACCGTTGTATCAGGAATATAACTTCGGAGATACAACTTTTCTCTGTCTGTGGAATGGGAACTTTTTTTATGAGAAGTTGTTGGGAGGAATACAGACGTTCATACCTTGTATACCTCAGTCATAGATAATAGAAGGTAGCGGGAGAAGTGTATACAGAGGATGAGTCAGGCACTTTACGGCTCTCTGTGAAATATGGTGGAAGATAAGCTCGGTAAAATGTTACCTGACGGACATCATAAATCTGATGGAACGAGCCGCCATACTTGTGTGCAGCCCAGAGGAACATAATGTGAGATCCATCGAGGAAATATGTTGATTCTTCGTATTATTTGTACTTAAAGCCGGATCCCGAGCAGATATAAAATCGGCACATTACTAAAGCTCTGTATTCTGTAATACATCATTAAATGGGATTTCTTCCTGATGCAAACCGTATACAGTATCTGACAAAAGTAAGTACGCCCCTCAGTGACATTTGTGTAAATCTTTTCTTCTCCCTTTTCATGTGACAACACTGAAGAAATGACACTTGTCTACAATGTAAAGTAGTGAGTGTACAGCTTGTCTAAAGCCCCGTACACACGGTCGGAAAATCCGACCACCAAAATCCATCGGATTTGGTCCGACGGATTTAGTCCGACACTGGTGTTGCATACACACGGTCGGACAAAGTTGTCGGAAAATCCGATCATTCTGAACGTGGTGACGTTTGTTGCCTACGACGGGACTACATAGAGGCTAGTAGCCAATAGCTTTGGTCTTGTAATGTGATCTGAGCATGCGTAGCACTTTGTCCGTCGGAATTCGCTACACACGATCGGAATTGGTGTGATCAGACTTTGTTGTTGGAAAATCTATCCAGCAGGAGATAGGACTTTGTCCGTCGGACAATCCGATGGAAAATGTCCGATGGTGCCTACACACGGTCGGAATTTCCGACAACATTGTCCGATAGGACAGAATCCATCGGAAAATCCGACCGTGTGTATGGGGCTTAACAGTGTAAATTTGCTGTCCCCTCAAAATAACTCAACACACAGCCATTAATGTCTAAACCGCTGGCAACAAAAGTCAGTACACCCATAGGGAAAAATGCACAGCTGTGGCTTTCAATCACCTGCTGTGTATTGGGGGGTGTGGGGTGTGTGGGGAGGGGGGACAAGGTGTTCTGGAGGGATGTTACCATGAAAGGTCTACGGCCCTTGGCTAACTCAGACCAATATTCTCTGATTTGGGGGATTTTCACCAAAGTCATTCAAAGTGTGACAGCGCTGAAGTCTTAAAATTGCCCTGGGCAGGGAGGGGGGGGGGGGGTGTGTCCGGTATTGGGAGGGGGTAAATGCAGCAGAGAAAAATCAGGTCTCCATGCCTCCCAGATAGGGCTGTGCTGTCCGGCAGAGCTGTGTAAATACCAGAACCGGATGGACAGAAATCCAAATATCCTTTTGTAGATCAGATCCCACATAAGTGTTTTTTATGTGAATATTGAATTGTTTGTCTGGAATTCGGCCTTCTAGGATCTCAGACATTCAGGGCGAGGCGCTAAAAGCCGGATGTGCCTCCTAAACACGATCTGATTGGATTCTGTTGTTTCTCGGTTGCTGAGACGAGGAATTCCTCTTCATCCTAAGAAAACACTGAGCAGGAAAAATTGGAGATCTGGTTATCCCGGGCGGCGATTGTACGTTTACCTCTCCTGAACTCCAGCACCGGGCTTGGCGTGAGACAATAGAACTGCCGTATACCTTCATACAACGCGGCTCTCCGGCTGATCTCCACCGATCTCCCAGAACACCAAACCAAGAATTGCGGCGGACCATCACCCAAAACCCCGCCCCCCACCAAAAAAAAAACAATATGTTTGCCTTGCTCTCCCTTCAGATCTATTCTGCTGGTTCTTGAGGTCATTATACGCTAAGTATGACCTTCACCGGTTTCCATGATGATCAGTAAAACGAGTCTATTGAGTTAGGTGCCCAATCTGTAGGTTGTCACCCCACATGTGGCCACACAATACAATGACGGCTCTCTTCCAATTATGAAGCACAATATCGCCTTATATTGTGGTACAGATCATTATGTAGGGTCCCTAAAATCTACTGAAAGTGCCACCATAACCAAGAGGAACCGAGGAGTTGTATGTGTAGCACCCTCCTGGTTAGGCTGCTAGGCAAACTACGTTTTTTGGCTCCTCTGTAATCAGCGGGGCTGTCAATTTGCTTCTGGCTACTCTGAGTCATCTCACAGACTTTGGGTTTGATTGCTCTCCCCTGCCTTCCAGAGGCTTCTGGAACATAGAGGGCTGAGCAAGGCAAATTTCAGCTTGAATATTTATTGTGCTCCAGCTGCCAATCCCTGAGGAGGAGTGCCTAGAAGGTGGTTGGAGAGGCACATTAATAGTCTGGGATTTGGAGCAGCTCGGTTCATAAGACTGGCCCATCCATTAGGATCCCATCAAGGGGTAAAGGGATTGGGAAGGGTTGAAGGGGTAAAGCCACCACTCATGAGATATATAGTTCTTCAAAGCTGCAGCATAGAGCCCCCCATCCCCCACAAGGCCGGCGTTTGTTGGTTTTGGATTTAGGTACGCTAGGATTTAGTCAAGTTACGTTTTTTCTTTTGGCTCCTCTGTAATCAGTGCGGCAGTTGATTGCTCCTGACGGATCTGGGTCTCCCCCCTGCCTTCCAGAGGCTTCTGGAACATAGAGGGTCCAGCAAGGAAAATCTCAGCCCTAATATAGCATTGTGCCCCAGCCAATCCCTGAGGAGGAGTGCCCAGAAGGTGGATGGAGAGGCACATTAATAGTCTGGGATTCGGAGCAGCTCGGTTCATAAGACTGGCCCATCCATTAAGATTCCATCATGGAGAGTAAAGGTGTAAAGGAGTTGAGGAAGGGTTGGATGGATAAAGTCCCTCTGGGGGACTCCGTTCTTCAATGCTGAAGCATGAGTCCCCCATCCCCCACAAGTCTGGGGATTTTTTGGTTTTGGGTTTAGGTACGATAGGAGGTAGGCAAATTTAGTTTTTATGGCTCCTCTGTAATCAGTGGGGCAGTTGATTGCTTCTGGCTGCTCTGGGTCTCACAGGCTGCGGCTTTGATTGCTTTCCCCTGCCTTTTAGAGGCTTCTGGAACATAGAAGGTCAAGAGCAAGGCAAATCTCAGCCTGAATATTTATTGTGCCCCAGCCAATCCCTGAGGAAGAGTGCCCAGAAGGTGGTTGGAGAGGTCTGGGATTTGGAGCAGCTCGGTTTATAAGACTGGCCCATCCATTAAGATCCCACCATGGAGAGGGATAAAGGGGTTGGGGAGGGGCCAGAGGGGTAAAGTCACCACTCATAAGATATATACTGTAGTTCTTCAATGCTGCGGCATGGAGCCCCCCATCACCCACAAGACGGGGATTTTTTGTTTTTGGGTTTAGGTACGCTAGGAGGTAGGCAAATTTTGTTTTTCTGGCTCCTCTGTAATCAGTGGGGCAGTTGATTGCTTCTGGCTGCTCTGGGCCTCACAAGCTGCAGGTTTGATTGCTCTCCCCTGCCTTGCAGAGGCTTCTAGAACATAGAAGGTTGGAGGGGTAAAGTCACCACTCATAAGATATATAGTTCTTCAATGCTGCGGCATGGAGCCCCCCATCACCCACAAGTCTGGGGTGGTTTTTGGTCTTGGGTTTAGGTACGCTCTAAACACACTAGCCCTGGCCTAATGACAATCTTCACGTTCTACTCTGGCCGTGTGATGGAACCATCGAAACACACAAGAATTTAGTCATCCTTGAGATCCCACCACAAAGTGTCTTCAGTGATTTCTGCATTTATTATCTATGCTATTTGCCACAAGACTGAGAATAGCCCCCGCCTGATTCTACATGACAGGCCCCTGGGCTCCGGCCTCTTGTACCTCAGCCCTGACATGGAATGATCTTGTGAATAATGCATCCGGCCTCCCTTGAAGACAGTTACCCCCCCCCCCCCGCCCGGCGTACACCCTCGTCATGCCAAAGCTCACATTTCAGCCCTGTGATCGTAATCTGGATGCCTGCAGTGCTTCAAAGGATTGATGCGCTCGCCTGATTTTTTTTTGCAGGAGAAATATAGATGTGTGCAAAGCAATAGCCGCCTTCTGCACCATTATGTGCATTTAATATTTTATTCATTAATAGCGGGTTTTATGTTACCGGTGGGACTCGGAGCTTAGAGAGTCGCTTCTCCCAGCTGCCGGCCAGGAAACCAACGCGTAGACCGGAGCCGGGGTGAGAGAGGACTCCTCCAATAAGATGTGGCCCTCATTACTGACACCAGATGGGACCCTCACCCCTGACACCAGATGGGACCCTCACCCACCAACAGACAGTAATGAAGGAGAAGATTTATTACATTTCCCCTCCGTCACACCAGAACAAGAGGTCACTGGGACTCAACTTAGATTTCCCACATATTACAATATGCTGGAGATGTACACTCACCGGACACTTTATTAGGTAAACCCCTTCAATTGCTTGCTAATCAGCCAATCACATGGCAACAACTCAAAACATTTAGGCATCTAGACGTGGGGAAGACGACTTGCTGAAGTTCAAACCGCGCATCAGAATGGGGAAGATGGACCTAATAGATGGACCTAATAAAGTGGGTCCAACCCCGGACTAGCAATGGGGACCTAATAAAGGAGGTCCAACTTGTTACTAGCAAGGGGGATCTAATAAAGGGGGTCCAACCCGCTACTAGCAAGGGGGACCTAATAAAGGGGGTCCAACCCGCTACTAGCAAGGGGGGCCTAATAAAGGGTGTCCAACCCGCTACTAGCAAGGGGGACCTAATAAAGGGGGTCCAACCTGCTACTAGCAAGGTGGACCTAATAAAGGGGGTCCAACACGCTACTAGCAAGGGGGACCTAATAAAGGGGGTCCAACCCACTACTAGCAAGGGGGACCTAATAAAGGGGTCCAACCCGCTACTAGCAAGGTGGACCTAAAAAAGGGGGTCCAACCCGCTACTAGCAAGGTGGACCTAATAAAGTGCCCGGAGAGTGTATATACTGTATACTGTAAGGGGAATGGGCTGAACTGTTAGTGGTAAACTATGCACAAGGCAGACACTCAGGTCCAAGCAGGTTTGGTCATTAACTAAACCCCGGTCAGTTCCTGACTAAGAAAGTTCCCCCCAAATCAAATAAACTCCTTTTTTTTTTTATTTGGATCCTTCTTTATTAGATGTTTTGTTATAAACATAAAACCGTACAGATGGTACATCCTGAACAACTGAACCAATCAGATCCGTCACTCAGCAATACGCTGAGGAACACCAAACAGAAGAAGAGACACTTCCCATAAGCATACGGATACCCGTAATCACCGACCAATACAATGATAGGCATTAAAGTAGAACTATAGGCAAAACGTATTATTTGGACCATTTTCATGGTGGAACTCGATGGACTTGTGTCTTTTTTTTTTTCAACCTGACTATGTAACAATTTTGGATAGAGTAAGGGAGGGTTATAACCCCGGTCAGATTATTTTTTCACCATCTGTGTCCCATAGCCAAACAGGAAGTGAGAGGAAATCCCTGCAAATTAGGGAAATTTCTTGAGGACCCCCCCAAGTCACCAGAACTAGTGTCCCCATTGGAAGATTGCTTCTCGATTCGTTTTCTGAGGACAACCCAGAATTTGTGATTTTCCTTGGCCTCCCACCGGATAAATTGTAGCACCCCCCTAGGTAGGTGCTAGGGTTTAGATAGCTAGAATTTGTCCAGCTGCAACAAACACCAACTTAGAGACAAACCACAACAGCAGAGACCACCATAATAAAGGAAGCTGTACCCAGGATGGGCCCCTACAATGGAACATATTTTTACACAAAAATAAAACCCATGGCAGGACCTTGTACCCCCCCAAGTGCCATGACCAAACCTCAAAAAAACATATTCCCAACTGCAGACCACACACCATGGAACTCAATAAGGGGGGTAAGGTGGGCCAAGACATTCCTACAGATCCCCTTTACTGAAGCCCCACCTTCTACAGTCCTCCCCACCAATCACGTGAGTACTCGTTTTAATAATACTTCCCACTGATCAGAAGCCCTTTTCTTATGCCAACACCTTTTAACCCCGTCATGCCGGCCCTTCATTCATGCTTTTTTTCTTCTCAACTCTGGTCCTATCTTTCTGCTAGTCAGGTCTGCTCAGTGTGCTCAGCTGCTGCCAGTCTGGTCTATAACTTCCTCTGTATCCAGGAGATTGGAGAAGTTTCTGGATGATAGGTGTGGAGCTATGCAGATGGCAGCATGACTATGGATACAGCCCCAGCCTACCCCAGAGAGGCGGGCTCTGATGGCATGCTGGGGGACTGTATATATTCTGTGAGCACGCTGAGCTCGGGGTCTTTTACCAGAGAGAATTAGTCCAGTCTGTGGGGGGAGGGAGCACGCTGCTTACACATGTGGTCAGTGGTAAGAATGACCCCTTACAGAGAGCTAAAAAGATGAATGGTGTCAATGGGAGCTTATCTGAGAGGCAGAAAATGCTCAGTGAAAACCCTAAGCAACCTCTGGAGGAACCCTGGAATACCACAGAACCCCGAGAACCTCTGGAGGAATCCTAGAATACCACAGAACCCCGAGAACCTCTGGAGGAATCCTAGAATACCACAGAACCCTGAGCAACCTCTGGAGGAACCCTGGAATACCACAGAACCCCGAGAACCTCTGGAGGAACCCTGGAATACCACAGAACCCCGAGAACCTCTGGAGGAACCCTGGAATACCACAGAACCCCGAGAACCTCTGGAGGAATCCTAGAATACCACAGAACCCCGAGAACCTCTGGAGGAATCCTAGAATACCACAGAACCCTGAGCAACCTCTGGAGGAACCCTGGAATACCACAGAACCCCGAGAACCTCTGGAGGAACCCTGGAATACCACAGAACCCCGAGAACCTCTGGAGGAATCCTGGAATACCACAGAACCCCGAGAACCTCTGGAGGAACCCTGGAATACCACAGAACCCCGAGAACCTCTGGAGGAATCCTGGAATACCACAGAACCCTGAGCAACCTCTGGAGGAACCCTGGAATACCACAGAACCCCGAGAACCTCTGGAGGAACCCTGGAATACCACAGAACCCCGAGAACCTCTGGAGGAATCCTGGAATACCACAGAACCCCGAGAACCTCTGGAGGAACCCTGGAATACCACAGAACCCCGAGAACCTCTGGAGGAACCCTGGAACACCACAGAACCCCGAGAACCTCTGGAGGAACCCTGGAATACCACAGAACCCCGAGAACCTCTGGAGGAATCCTAGAATACCACAGAACCCCGAGAACCTCTGGAGGAATCCTAGAATACCACAGAACCCTGAGCAACCTCTGGAGGAACCCTGGAATACCACAGAACCCCGAGAACCTCTGGAGGAACCCTGGAATACCACAGAACCCCGAGAACCTCTGGAGGAATCCTGGAATACCACAGAACCCCGAGAACCTCTGGAGGAATCCTGGAATACCACAGAACCCCCGAGAACCTCTGGAGGAATCCTAGAATACCACAGAACCCCGAGCAACCTCTGGAGGAACCCTGGAATACCACAGAACCCCGAGAACCTCTGGAGGAACCCTGGAATACCACATAACCCCAAACAACCTCTGGAAGAATCCTAGAATACCACAGAACCCAGAGCAGCCTCTGGAGGAATTCTAGAATACCACAGAACCCTGGGCAACCTCTGAAGGAATCCTAGAATACCACAGAACCCTGGGCAACCTCTGAAGGAATCCTAGAATACCATAGAACCCCAAGCAACCTCTGGAGGAATCCCGGAATTCCATAGAACCCCGAGCAAGCTCTGGAGGAATCCTAGAATACCACAGAACCCGAGCAGCCTCTGGAGGAATTCATTACTATTGTAATTCGGAAATTTAGATACTTCTGAATTCCGAATAAGGAAAAATTTGTCTGAATTTCAATTTGGAATGAAACGAACCACACATGTCTACAGCCGGCAGACGGGACAACCTGTAAGAACATGGCCCCAGCCCCACCACTGGCCATGACATTGTGGGCTGCAGCTGGACAGTTTCCTTCTGGCCTGATGTGCGCTGGTCAAGCTACAATGTCAGTTCCCATCTTGGTTTTATTTAATGAAGGATTCTCGATTTTCTTCAGCGAGATCCATGAGGTCTTTTTAGTTTTTTTTCTTTTCTTTTCAGTTCAGTCAGTCTGTGGAGAGCCTCCATTTTTTTGTAGTTGCCGGATCAAAGTACATCCCTTCCTGTGATCCTCTTCCATTCCAGACACTCCATTACCCTGTAGGATACAGCTTACCAAACACAGTGTGCGCCTTCTCCCTCTGAACTCTCTGTTCTCTCTACAATGACTCCATTCATTTGGTTGGTGTTGGGCTTGAATGAGGTTCTGCTTGGCGTTGGGCTTGAACGAGGTCCTGCTTGGTTTTGGGCTTGAACGGGGTCCTGCTTGGCATTGGGCTTGAACGAGGTCCTGCTTGGCATTGGGCTTGAACGAGGTCCTGCTTTGGCTTGAACGAGGTCCTGCTTTGGCTTGAACGAGGTCCTGCTTGGCGTTGGCCTTGAACGAGGTCCCGCTTGGCGTTGGGCTTGAACGAGGTCCTGCTTGGCGTTGGGCTTGAACGAGGTCCTGCTTGGCGTTGGGCTTGAACGAGGTCCTGCTTGGCGTTGGGCTTGAATGAGGTCCTGCTTGGTGTTGGGCTTGAATGAGGTACTACTTGGCGTTGGGCTTGAGCGATGTCCTGCTTGGCATTGGGCTTGAGTGAGGTCCTGCTTGGTGTTGGACTTGAACGAGGTCCTGCTTGGCATTGGGCTTGAACGAGGTCCTGCTTTGGCTTGACTGAGGTCCTGCTTGGTGTTGGGCTTGAATGAGGTCCTGCTTGGCGGTGGGGTTGAACGAGGTCCTGGTTAGCATTGGGCTTGAACGAGGGCCTGCTAGGCATTGGGCTTGAACGAGGTCCTGTTTGGCTTTGGGCTTGAACGAGGTCCTGCTTGGCGTTGGGCTTGAATGAAGTACTGGTTGGCGTGGGCTTAAACAAGGTCCTGCTTGGCATTGGGCTTGAACAAGGGCCTGCTAGGCATTGGGCTTGAATGAGGTCCTGCTTGGCATTGGGTTTGAACGAGGTCCTGCTTGGCGTTGGGCTTGAACGAGGTCCTGCTTGGCGTTGGGCTTGAACGAGGCCCTGCTTGGCATTGGGCTTGAACGAGGTCCTGCTTGGCGTTGGGCTTGAACGAGGTCCTGCTTGGCGTTGGGCTTGACCGAGGTCCTGCTTGGCGTTGGGCTTGAACGAGGTCCCGCTTGGCGTTGGGCTTGAACGAGGTCCTGCTTGGCGTTGGGCTTGAACGAGGTACTACTTGGCGTTGGGCTTGAGCGATGTCCTGCTTGGAGTTGGGCTTGAACGAAATAGTGTTTGGCGTGGGCTTGAACGAGGTCCTGCTTGGCATTGGGCTTGAACGAGGTTCTGCTTGGCTTTGGGTTTGAGCGATGTCCTGCTTGGAGATGGGCTTGAACGAGATAGTGCTTGGCGTTGGCCTTGAAGGAGGTCCTGCTTGGCGTTGGCCTTGAAGGAGGCCCTGCTTGGCGTTGGCCTTGAATGAGGTCCTGCTTGGCGTTGGCCTTGAAGGAGGCCCTGCTTGGCGTTGGGCTTGAACAAGGTCCTGCTTGGCGTTGGGCTTGAAGGAGGTCCTGCTTGGCGTTGGCCTTGAAGGAGGTCCTGCTTGGCGTTGGCCTTGAACGAGGTCCTGCTTGGTGTTGGGCTTGAATGAGGTCCCGCTTGGCATTGGGCTTGAACGAGGTTCTGCTTGGCGTTGGGCTTGAACGAGGTCCTGCTTGTGCCGCCTCTATTCCTAGAGAGTTACTTTAAATTGAAATTACATTTAATCAGCCGAGATGACGGGTGGAAGGATGACGGCACCTAATGTGAGGTGACACAATCACGTGACTCATCCTCAGCGGTGACACCGCGTCACACCGAGACCTGTTTTCCTTCTTTGTTCTTCTTGGTAAAATGTAGGTTTTCTTCCTGCGATCAATTATTGACTTGTGATCCGATGATTCAATTGACAGCGAGACTTTTTTTTTTCTTTTTTATGCAGCTCTGAAGGGTAAATGAATCATTCATCATACGAGGAGTTTAATCAGCAAAATTGTGACTCAGATTCCTGATAATTAGAGATATCGCTGAATAAATGATTTATATGAGGTGCGTGTCAGTACTAATAACTGTGTGCATTGCTCCAGCCCTCGCCGGTAATATGCCCGCAGAATATATAGTGCTCTAGGTGGACCCATGCTCCGATGGTCTCCTGCACCAATGGCGGGGCTCTGTACAGAGAGGAATACCGCAGCACCGGAATGCTCAAACATCTTCCTTCTTCCTGTTTGTGAGCATTGAATGGACGTCTCTGCATTCCGGGGGTGCGGCCTTCCTCCCGTCTCTGCATTCCGGGGGTGCCGCCTTCCTCCCGTCTCTGCATTCCGGGGGTGCCGCCTTCCTCCCGTCTCTGCATTCCGGGGGTGCCGCCTTCCTCCCGTCTCTGCATTCCGGGGTGCCGCCTTCCTCCCGTCTCTGCATTCCGGGGGTGCCGCCTTCCTCCCGTCTCTGCATTCCGGGGGTGCCGCCTTCCTCCCGTCTCTGCATTCCGGGGGTGCCGCCTTCCTCCCGTCTCTGCATTCCGGGGGTGCCGCCTTCCTCCCGTCTCTGCATTCCGGGGGTGCGGCCTTCCTCCCGTCTCTGCATTCCGAGGGTGCCGCCTTCCTCCCGTCTCTGCATTCCGGGGGTGCCGCCTTCCTCCCGTCTTTGCATTCCGGGGGTGCCGCCTTCCTCCCGTCTTTGCATTCCGGGGGTGCCGCCTTCCTCCCGTCTCTGCATTCCGGGGGTGCCGCCTTCCTCCCGTCTCTCGAAGGCCACGTTATAAATATCTGATCCCTGCTTCTTCTTCATTATGTATCTAAACAGATAGTGAATGTGGCATCCCCACCATTACATACAGTGCCTTGAAAAAGTATTCATACCCCTTGACATTTCCCACATTTTGTCATGTTACAACCAAAAACATAAATGTATTTTATTGGGATTTTATGTGATGCACCAACACAAAGTGTCACATAATTGTGAAGTGGAAGGAAAATGATAAATGATACAAATAAATATGTGAAAAGTGTGGGGGGGAGGGGGATTTGTATTCAGCCCCCTTTACTCTGATACCCCCAACTAAAATCTAGTGGAACCAATTGCCTTCAGAAGTCACCTAATTAGTAAATAGAGTCCCCCTGTGTGTCATTTAATCTCAGTATAAATACAGCTGTTCTGTGAAGCCCTCAGAGGTTTGTTAGAGAACCTTAGTGAACAAACAGCATCATGAAGGCCAAGGAACACACCAGACAGGTCAGGGATAAAGTTGTGGAGAAGTGTAAAGCAGGGTTAGGTTATAATAAAATCTCCCAAGCTTTGACCATCTCACGGAGCTCTGTTCAATCCATCATCAGAAAATGGAAAGAGTATGGGCACAACTGCAACCCTACCAAGACATGGCCGTCCACCTAAACTGACCGGGCCGGGCAAGGAGAGCATTCATCAGAGAAGAGCCAAGAGGTCCATGGTAACTCTGGAGGAGCTGCAGAGATCCACAGCTCAGGGGGGAGAGTCTGTCCACAGGACAACTATTAGTCGTGTTCTCCACAAATCTGCCCTTTATGGAAGAGTGACAACCCGCTACTAGCAAGGGGGACCTAATAAAGGGGGTCCAACCCGCTACTAGCAAGAGGGACCTAATAAAGGGGGTCCAACCGGATACTAGCAAGGGGGACCTAATAAGGGGGTCAAACCCGCTACTAGCAAGGGGGACCTAATAAAGGGGGTCCAACCGGATACTAGCAAGGGGGACCTAATAAGGGGGTCAAACCCGCTACTAGCAAGGGGGACCTAATAAGGGGGTCAAACCCGCTACTAGCAAGGGGGACCTAATAAGGGGGTCCAACCCGCTACTAGCAAGGGGGACCTAATAAGGGGGTCCAACCCGCTACTAGCAAGGGGGACCTAATAAGGGGGTCCAACCCGCTACTAGCAAGGGGGACCTAATAAGGGGGTCCAACCCGCTACTAGCAAGGGGGACCTAATAAAGGGGGTCCAACCGGATACTAGCAAGGGGGACCTAATAAGGGGGTCAAACCCGCTACTAGCAAGGGGGACCTAATAAGGGGGTCAAACCCGCTACTAGCAAGGGGGACCTAATAAGGGGGTCCAACCCACTACTAGCAAGGGGGACCTAATAAGGGGGTCCAACCCGCTACTAGCAAGGGGGACCTAATAAGGGGGTCAAACCCGCTACTAGCAAGGGGGACCTAATAAAGGGGGTCCAACCCGCTACTAGCAAGGGGGACCTAATAAGGGGGTCCAACCCGCTACTAGCAAGGGGGACCTAATAAGGGGGTCCAACCCGCTACTAGCAAGGGGGACCTAATAAGGGGGTCCAACCTGCTACTAGCAAGAGGGGCCTAATAAGGGGGTCCAACCCGCTTACTAACAAGGGGGACCTAATAAGGGGGTCCAACCCACTACTAGCAAGGGGGACCTAATAAAGGGGGTCCAACCCGCTACTAGCAAGGGGGACCTAATAAAGGGGTCCAACCCACTACTAGCAAGGGGGACCTAATAAGGGGGTCCAACCCGCTACTAGCAAGAGGGGCCTAATAAGGGGGTCCAACCGGCTTACTAGCAAGGGGGACCTAATAAGGGGGTCCAACCGGCTTACTAGCAAGGGGGACCTAATAAGGGGGTCCAACCCGCTACTAGCAAGAGGGGCCTAATAAGGGGGTCCAACCCGCTTACTAGCAAGGGGGACCTAATAAAGGGGGTCCAACCTGCTACTAGCAAGGGGGACCTAATAAAGGGGGTCCAACCCGCTACTAGCAAGGGGGACCTAATAAGGGGGTCCAACCCACTACTAGCAAGGGGGACCTAATAAGGGGGTCCAACCCGCTACTAGCAAGAGGGGCCTAATAAGGGGGTCCAACCCGCTAATAGCAAGGGGGACCTAATAAAGTGGCCTTTAAGTGTAAAAAACTAAAGAAACAGAAACGACAGTAGAAAGGAAAAGTTATGGTGAAAAAAAAAAAGTTTTGGGTTTACCATCATTTTTTGCATGTGATTGGTAACTGGAGGCATCGCCGGGGTGATTCCTTTTTCTTTGGGGGAGATTTACTGAAATTGGTGCAAACAGAATCTGGTGCTGCTGTGCCTGGTAACCAATCAGCTTCTAACTTCAGCTTGTTCAATTAAAGCTTCCACTATAAAACCTGGAAGCTGATTGGTTACTATTTACAGCCGCACCAGATTCTGTGCGCTCCGGTTTTAGTAAATCTCCCCCTTTGTGGTAAAGTTGTTCTTTTTGGGAGTTTGTCGAACTTTTTGAAGTTCTAACAGCACCACCCGTCTTTGGTTCCGTAATTGGAATTGTTTTGCCAGGGAAGTTCTTCTTTATTGTTCTATGAAGGATGGTGGGTGGGGCAGTCATGGCACCAGTGTGTCCTCTGCCATGAGCTTTGGGCACCATCTTGGGGGAGCCTGCGTCTGATTGGACACAGATCTCTCCTGATTCAAGCCAATTCCCCTAGAAATCCTACCCACTGAGCCACTGTCCTTCCCATAAAAGTCCGGCGCACGTTGTGCACCTCTCAGTCTACAGAGCAGCACTTTGAGTCTTCGCGACCTCCAGTCACACCGCGCCTGTCCAGTCACACCGCGTCTGTCCAGTCACACCGCGCCCGTCCAGTCACACCGCGCCCGTCCAGTCACACCGCTCTTGTCCAGTCACACCGCGCCTGTCCAGTCACACCGCGCCTGTCCAGTCACACCGCGCCCGTCCAGTCACACCGCGCCCGTCCAGTCACACCGCTCTTGTCCAGTCACACCGCGCCTGTCCAGTCACACCGCGACCTCCAGTCACACCGCGTCTGTCCAGTCACACCGCGCCTGTCCAGTCACACCGCGTCTGTCCAGTCACACCGCGCCTGTCCAGTCACACCGCGCCTGTCCAGTCACACCGCGACCTCCAGTCACACCGCGCCTGTCCAGTCACACCGCGACCTCCAGTCACACCGCGCTTGTCCAGTCACACCGCGCCTGTCCAGTCACACCGCGCCTGTCCAGTCACACCGCGACCTCCAGTCACACCGCGCCTGTCCAGTCACACCGCCCCTGTCCAGTCACACCGCGCCTGTCCAGTCACACCGTGCCTGTCTATCGGAAATGTTTCTTTGATGTTACAGGTTCACATTCATTACTCCGGTGATGTTGTCCTCCTTATCCTCTAAGTCTGGCTATTATATTATTAAATAAGCCACGGACACAAAAATGGATGCATGTAGTCGAAGTTTTAATACTACGGCCTTCGAGGAGCGGCAAGAAATAACTGATGGATTAGTCTGAACAACATAATCAATACTTTGGGTTTGTGTTTTCCAGTCTGTAAGCCAAGTGGAAAATCATGAAACTTTCATTTTTTTCCTGAATGTCAAGTACCAGTGCCCACTTACTGCAAAGGAGGAAGATGTACGAGTGACGAGACGCGTCTTCCTGCAACGGCAATAAATATCTGAGTTATTTATCGTTCGTTCTTTACGGCCAGTCTGACCCGTTCATTCTGTAATAGTGGACTTTATAGTTCTATGACCTGAAGACCACTTCAGTCTTGAGATCGGTCACCCGATTGGCTGAAAGGACAAGAGATCCTATTGGACGCCTAGGAGGAGGAGGGAGGAGCCACACAACGGAAGCTGCCAAAGCCCAGGAGGGGAGTGCACAGGAGCTGCTGCCTGCAACCCACCCACTGCCCATTGCAGAGGAGGAGGGACACAGGAGCCACAGTGTCAACTGTCGAAGCCGAAGAGGAGAGGACACAGGAGCTGCTGCCCACCACCAAAGCTGAGGAGGAGAGGACACAGGAGCCGCTGCCCACAACCCACCCGCCACCAAAGCTGAGGCGGAGAGGTCACAGGAGCCGCTGCCCACAACCCACCCGCCACCAAAGCTGAGGAGGAGAGGACACAGGAGCCGCTGCCCACAACCCACCAGCCGCTGAAGCCCAGGAGGAGAGGACACAAGAGCCGCTGCCAACAACCCGCCCGCCACCAAAGCCGAGGAGGAGAGGACACAGGAGCCGCTGCCCGCAACACACCCGCTGCCCGCCACTGAAGCTGAGGAGGAGAGGACACAGGAGCCACTGCCCACAACCCACCCGCCACCAAAGCTGAGGAGGAGAGGTCACAGGAGCTGCTGCCCACAACCTGCCCGCTGCCTGCCGCCAAAGCTGAGGAGAGGACACAGGAGCCACTGCCTGCAACTCGTCCACTGCCCGCCACCGAAGCTGAGGAGGAGAGGACACAGGAGCCACTGCCCGCAACCCACCCGCCGCTGAAGCTGAGGAGGAAAGGTTTTCAGGTTTTCACAGGAGCTGCTGCCCACAACCTGCCCGCTACCTGCCGCCAAAGCTGAGGAGGAGAGGACACAGGAGGCACTGCCTGCAACACACCCGCTGCCCGCCACCAAAGCCGAGGAGGAGAGGACACAGGAGCCGCTGCCCGCAACACACCCGCTGCCCGCCACTGAAGCTGAGGAGGAGAGGACACAGGAGCCACTGCCCGCAACCCATCCGCCGCCGAAGCTGAGGAGGAGAGGTCACAGGAGCTGCTGCCCACAACCTGCCCGCAGCCTGCCGCCAAAGCTGAGGAGGAGAGGACACAGGAGGCACTGCCTGCAACTCGCCCACTGCCCGCCACCGAAGCTGAGGAGGAGAGGACACAGGAGCCACTGCCCGCAACCCACCCGCCGCTGAAGCTGAGGAGGAGAGGTCACAGGAGCTGCTGCCCACAACCTGCCCGCTGCCTGCCGCCAAAGCTGAGGAGGAGAGGACACAGGAGGCACTGCCTGCAACCCCGCCCACTGCCCGCCACCGAAGCCGATATGTGAGTCGCACCCGCATATGTAAACGGTATTCAAACCACACATGTGAGGTATCGCTGTGAACGCCAGAGCGAGAGCAATAATTCTAGCACTAGACCTCCTCTGTAACTCTAAACTGGAAACCTGTAGAGATTTTTAAAGCGTCACCTATGGAGTTAATCTTCAAGCACTGTAGTTTGGCGCCATTCCACGAGGGTGCATGACATGTTAGGTATCTATTTACTCGGCCTAACAGCATCTTTCACATCATACAAAAAAAAAATTGGGGTATATATATTATGTTTTATTTATTTATTAAAGTGTATTTTTTCTTTAAAAAAAACTTGGCGTAACATCATCTTCCATATTATAAAAAAAAAAAATTAACTATATATCTTTTTTTTATTTTATTCATTAAAGAATATTTAAAAAAAAAAAAAAAGAACATGGCATTTGAAAAACCGCGTGACATAAAAAATGTCAACAACCGCCATTTTATTCTTTAGGGTCTCTGCTAAATATATATATATATTTATACACAGGAAGCACAGAACGGATCATCAGTTTGCAGTTGTAGCGCTATACAAATCATTCAGATAGATATAATGTTTGGGGGTTCTGAGTCAGAAGGCCTGGGGGGGGGGGGGACATGTTTACACACGTGGCCCCCCGGAGATGGGCAGAATTCCCGTTACATCCAATGGCAGATTGGGACGTGTATGGCCCTCGGAATGCCGGCTCCGGCTTTATATAACGAATTGCAAAGATAAAAGATGGTGGTTCTCAGAGTGTCGGAGTAGATTGGTTCTCGGGATAATCCGTATCTTCTGCTCAGATGGCCTCACAGCAGTGGCGGAACTACCGCCATAGCGACACACGCGGTCGCTATGGGGCCCGCGGTTGCTATGGGGCCCGCCCGCCGCCCGCCGCCCGTTGCCGAGTGGTCCGGGGCTCTGCATCGGCAAGCGAGAGTCCTCCCCTGCAAAAAACACTGGCGCCAGCCCCGTCCCAGCGTCGTGACGTCACTCGGCCGAGGCGCATTGAGAGGGGAGGAGCGTCGGACTGAGAAGCAGCCTGAGTCCACGAGGAGCCAGGCAGCGCCGCCGAGGAGGAACCAGCCAGCCAGGCTCAGTCTGTGTTGTGTCACTGTGTAACGAACGAGACCCGGTCTGTGTATTGCAGACAGTTTGCAGCATTCAGGTACTGTACACTAAGATATGCTGTTTTTCCACCTGAACTGTCTGTGAGTGTAACTGTACAATTATACAAATATGCAACATGGCGGGGGGGAGGGGGGTAAATGTCCTGCACTGGTCATAGTAGCTTGTGTATCCTGCACTGGCCAACCCACTGCCTTTTACACCCCCCCCCCCCCCCCAGTCAAAAAAAAAATATGTTTAAATAACTTTTTTTTTTTTTTTTTTTTTTTTTTAACCACTTCAGCCCCAGACCAATTGGCAGCCAAAGGACCAGGCCCCTTTTTGCGATTCGGCACTGCGTCGCTTTAACTGACAATTGCGCGGTCGTGCGACGTGGCTCCAAAACAAAATTGGCGTCCTTTTTTTCCCACAAATAGAGCTTTCTTTTGGTGGTATTTGATCGCCCCTGCGGTTTTTATTTTTGGCGCAATAAACAAAAATAGAGCGCAATTTTGAAAACAATGCAATATTTTTTGCTTTTTGCTATAATAAATATCCCCAAAAAATATATAAAAAAACATTTTTTTTCCTCAGTTTAGGCCGATACGTATTCTTCTACATATTTTTGTTAAAAAAAAATCGCAATTAGCGATTATTGATTGGTTTGCGCAAAAGTTATAGCGTTTACAAAATAGGGGATAGTTTTATAGCATTTTTATTATTTTTTTTTTACTAGTAATGGCGGCGATCAGCGATTTTTTTTTTTTATTGTGACTGCGACATTATGGCGGACACATCGGCCATTTTTGACACATTTTTGGGACCATTGTCATTTATACAGCAATCAATGCTATTTAAATGCACTGATTCCTGTATAAATGGCAGTGGTAGTGAAAGAGTTAACCACTAGGGGGAGGGGAGATGGGCTCTGACGTGTGTGTTTTTTTACATTAGGGGGCGGGGCTGACGTCATTGATCGGCTTTCCCGATGACCGGAAACAGCCAATCAATGACAGGCAGAGTAGGAAGCGCGGGGAGAGGTTTGTTTACATAGAGGTCTCCCCGTTCTTCAGCTCCGTGACCCGATCGCGGGACACCAGTGGCGATCGGGTCCGCTGGTCCCGCGGCCGGGGTCACGGAGCTCCCGACCCACGGGCAGGCATTTAAAGGATCACGTACAGGTACGTGATTTTGCCTGCCCATGCCATTTTGCCGCAGTATATCTGCGTTAGGCGGTCGGGAAGCGGTTAAGGTGTCCCTTTTTAAATAACTTTTTTTTTTTTAAATGTCCTTATGTGCACCGTGTGAACATCTCGCACAGACTCCCCCCTATCAACTTCATACATGGTATTCGTTGGGCGGACGGTCCCCCGCTTCTCAACACCATAGATTTTTTGCGGTGGTAGGGCCGCAGCAAGCACCCAAGCAAGCATTTTTTTTTTGCGGCAGTGGCTGTAACTGGCTCTGGCATCTATCACAGGGCTCTCCATTGGCTCCCATATGCCTGCTTCTGCTTAAAGCGGTATTCCACCCTAAGGCCGGCTTCACACTGGGGCGGTGCGGGCGGCGTCGGTAAAGCAGCGCTGCTTTACCATCATTTTAGCCGCGGTATGCGGCCGCTAGCGTCCGGCTTTCACACTGGAGTGAAAGTACACGTTTTTTTTCAGGAGCTACACAGGTGCTATTTTTAGCGCTGTAGCTCCTGAAAAACGCCCCAGTGTGAAAGCACCCTAAAGTGGAACTTCCGCTCATTGGAACCCTCCCCCCTCCGGTGTCACATTTGGCACCTTTCAGGGGGGAGGGGGGTGCAGATACCTGTCTAAGACAGGTATTTACACCCGCTTCTGGGCATAAACTCCCACGGGAGTCTATGCCACTTCCTGTCCCGGTGCGCTGTCTACCGGGACACACACGGGTCCCAGCAGATAGCATGGACAATTCTCATTGCGCTGCGCGACTGCATGCGCAGTAGGGAACCGGGAAGTGAAGCTGCAATGCTTCACTCCCCGATTCCCTCACAGAGAATGGCGCCGGCAGCAGCAGAGAGCCGAGCGATTGATCGGCTTCGGCTGCTGACATTGCTGGACCCTGGGACAGGTAAGTGTCCATTTACTAAAAGTCAGCAGCTGCAGTATTTGTAGCTGCTGGCTTTTAAATGTTTTTTTTTTTTTTTTTTTTTTTTTTAGGTACAGTCCCGCTTTAAGCTCTATACATTGCTTGTTTGTTGTCATACTAACCCACTGCCTGCTGCACCCCCCCCCAGGCAGTCAAAAAAGAATGTTTAAATAAAAAAAAAAAAAAATTCAATTTTTTTTAACATGACCCTTTAAATTATTTTATTTTTTTTAAATGTCCTTATGTGCACTGTGTCCCAGCACCGGGCGCAGTGCAATATGGGAAGCGCCACATCGATGCAATCGCGAGATTGCAGACAAGGCGCTTCATTTGGCATTTTTTTTGCGGCGGTAGGACGGCAGCAGCTCCAACCCCCACCCCCCCCCCTCGGCTTATCAACACCATTCACTTTTTTAATCTGCTCTCTGTATTATTGATTGCTAACCCTTCCCACCGCTGTAGAGGATCCGAAAACTGAATGTGTCACATGACAAGACTGAAGACTTTTGCAAAAGGTAAGATATGTGTGTGAGGCCATGGTTTACTAGGTCTTTAACCGATAACATAGGGATTTTTGTTTCTAGGAGGTTCAATGGCAGCTTGTAACCTGTCTCATGTGTATCAGTGTGATTCTGGTTTAGGAGGGATCTCCACGCCATCATTGATATCAGCATAGGAGGTGATAGAGTGTACATGTCCCATGGTATCCAGGTGTCGCCCATGAGTAGTGTTGTTAGGTCATTCGTTGGGGATTTCGTCTTTTCTATGTCTACCCATAGTGGGGTATTGCTCTCGTATAACCAGTATTTGATATGGTCCAGTCTAACTGCCCATAGATAGTCGTAAAAGTCCACTAGTCCTGCCCCTCCTACTTTTTTGTGGGAGGTGAGGTTATTGCAGGAGCATCTAGCTTTTTTGCCATCCCAAATGAACTTCCAGATTAGATTGGACAGAGTTTTGAGGTAATGGTATATGGATTGGTAGGGTGCGGAATATAAGATTTGTGGCAAGATTGACTTCATTCATTTTTTTTTTTTTTGGAGGTTGGACTGCAGCATAATGTATAATTTTCAGCCTGGTATATGATGTGCAGAGCCCCGTGTATAATTTTCAGCCTGGTATATGATGTGCAGAGCCCCGTGTATAATTTTCAGCCTGGTATATGATGTGCAGAGCCCCGTGTATAATTTTCAGCCTGGTATATGATGTGCAGAGCCCCGTGTATAATTTTCAGCCTGGTGTATGATGTGCAGAGCCCCGTGTATAATTTTCAGCCTGGTGTATGATGTGCAGAGCCCCGTGTATAATTTTCAGCCTGGTGTATGATGTGCAGAGCCCCGTGTATAATTTTCAGCCTGGTGTATGATGTGCAGAGCCCCGTGTATAATTTTCAGCCTGGTGTATGATGTGCAGAGCCCCGTGTATAATTTGCAGCCTGGTGTATGATGTGCAGAGCCCCGTGTATAATTTGCAGCCTGGTGTATAATGTGCAGCCTGGTATATGATGTGGATTCTATAAGGGGTGTGGCTTATGGGAAGTGGGAGGGCCACACGTGGAGTGGTGGGGTCTTGCGCCCCCCATCCTAAAACTTCACCAGCCACCACTGGGTCATAGTAACTTCTGTATCCTGCACTGGTCATAGTAACTTCTATATCCTGCACTGGTCATAGTAACTTCTGTATTAATGTCCTGCACACTCTGCTGAACGCATGTTTTTAAAAGCTGTAACCGGCGTTCAGAAACGCCCTTTTTGCCGCGTTTGCATGCCGCATTTAGCAGCATTTTACCGCATTTGCGTCTAAAAGCGTTTACAAGATAACCTCATAAGACCCTCCCCAAGCTCAAAAAAAGTATTATTTAACAATTTCAGCCATTTTGTGAGACCAGAGTGATTAGCAGCAGCAGTGTACTTGTATTTAGCATGTCATATGCCACGTCACCTGCCACAAGTTGTGGATTGTCCACTTGCCACGTCACTTGCCAAGTCACCTGCCACAAGTTGTGGATTGTCCACTTGCCACGTCACCTGCCACAAGTTGTGGATTGCCCACTTGCCACGTCACCTGCCACATCACTTGCCACGTCACCTGCCACAAGTTGTGGATTGTCCACTTGCCACGTCACTCGCCAAGTCACCTGCCACAAGTTGTGTATTGTCCACTTGCCACGTCACCTGCCACAAGCTGTGGATTGCCCACTTGCCACGTCACCTGCCACGTCACTTGCCACGTCACCTGCCACAAGTTGTGGATTGTCCACTTGCCACTTCACTTGCCACTTGTGGATTGTCCACTTGCCACGTCACTTGCCACAAGTTGTGGATTGTCCATTTTCCACGTCACCTGCTACAAGTTGTGGATTGTCCACTTGCCACGTCACCTGCCACAAGTTGCTTGTTCAAATCTAACACTATATGGGTCAAATTCCAATTATACTTCGGATAACAGCAATGCTAGTGGTGTATTGGATCAAGGGCTCATTAGGGTATATAAATGGTCTATAAATCATTACAAGCAATTACAATTGTTTAAAATATATTTTTAATGTTTTTTTATCATTTGCCATCATTTTTGAGATTTTTAATGTAAAAAAAATAGGGCACCTTTAAAAACGCTTATAAACGAAAATGCGCCTAAACGCAGTACCGGCGTTATGCCGCGTTTGGCGTCCAAAACTTTTACGTCACCGATGAATTATTTAACTGGTCTCGGTGACTAATGAATGAATTTTATTGGCAGTATTTTTTGTTTTGTTGTTAAAGGGGTGTTCCAGCCGTAAAAAATAACAAACACTGTAGCTGCTGACTTTTAATAGGAACACTTACCTGTCCAGGGCGCCCGCGATGTTGTCCGATCCGTCCCTCGTATCGTGTGCCGGCGCCACCATCCTCACTAAGGGAAACAGGCAGTGGAGCCTTGCGGCTTCACTGCCCATTTCCTACTGTGCATGCGTGACTCCCCTTGCGATTTCTGAATGGACGGCTGTCTTCTGTGACACCACGCCCAAATTTCCCAGAAATCAAGGCGAGGAGAAGACTGAAGATCACAGCGGAATAAGAAGTGGCAGATTAGGACAATCTGCCTAGCAACAGGCAAAAAAAATGTATTTATTTATTTTTGCAATTTTTTTGTTGCATTTGTATGTAATTTTTTTTTAGGGTGGACCTCCACTTTAACTATGTAATTGAGGAGTAAGGGTCTTTCCTTGTACTGTATTTTTCAGTTTCAACCATAATGTCCAGTTACCATCATCAAAGTGGCGCTCAGAAGCGTAAAAAGAAAAGGGAAGACACCTCCAAAACTGAGAAACTTCCAAAAATCACACATTTTTTTAATGTGCCCAATGTTGGTCAGAGCTCTACAGCAGACCATGATGCAGAAAAAGTTTCTGAGGCAAGCACAGAAAGCCTCGACCCCACAATATCTGACATGCCAGTACAGGAGCAATTGCTACAGTTTCCCCTGAATGAACCAAGTACAAGCCAAGAGTTAGGTGGAGTTACTGAGGACAATATTGAAAAAGATTATCCTGAAAATGAGCCATTTGCAGCAGCCGATGTTCACTTGACTAGTAGTGACATAGCGGTGCTAACTGACATTGCATCTACAAAATATGTCACAGACAGGGCAAACTTTCCAATTACAATTACAGATGCACATGTGAAGAGATTTATAATCACAAATGGTCCTTGCAGACCTACAGGGCCCTTTAAGAGAGACAATGATGAGGAACAGAGGTGTTTTTCAGTAAAATATTATGAAAAAACAACAAAAACAGGACTTAAACTACCCATTACCTGGCTCTGTTATTCTCCTAAATTGAATGTTGCATACTGTGAACCATGCTGGTTATTTGGTGACCGTAGAAAACTAGGCTCTGAACCAGCATGGGCAAAGGGGATACAAAAATGGAAAGGCTTGTCAACAAAAATACAGGTTCATGAAACATCTCAAACTCATATAGATTCTTGCATAATATATGATCAGTGGCGTAATAAGGGAACAATTGATGAGGAAAACGAACAACAATTAAGAAAAGAAAAAAACTTTTGGAGAGATGTTTTAAATAGAATAGTGAATGTCACCTTGACTATGGCTATGAATAACATGGCCTTCCGTGGCCACAGAGAAAAAATAGGAGAAGTCAACAGTGGAAACTTCCTGGCAATAATTGAGCTGCTAGCTGAGTATGATCCCATATTGAAGCAATTGCTACAGTTACCACAGGGAAAAGTCAAATACCTTAGTCCAAAAATTCAAAATGAAGTCATAGATATTTTGTCAAAGCAAGTTCTGAATGACATTTTGTCTGAAGTGCAAAATGCACAGTTTTACTCGTTGATTATAGATACTACTCAGGATATCTCTAAATGTGATCAAATGAGTCAGGTGCTTCGATATGTTTCTATTGAAAGAGATCCAAATACGAGAGCAAAGCAAATCAACATACACGAGGCATTTCTTGGATTTAATGCTGTTCATGACCAAAGTGCTGCAGGTATAGAAAAAGAAATACTTGCATTTATTGATGCTAAAGGAATTTCTCTGGATAAGTGCCGTGGTCAGGGCTATGATGGTGCTGCCACAATGAGTGGAATCTATTCTGGTGTGCAGACTCGAATTTTGCAGAGAGAGGAAAATGCACTTTATGTTCATTGTGCAGCGCACAATCTTAATTTGGTCCTCCAAGATGCTGTGGCAGAGATTACAGAGGTCTCAAACTTTATGGGTGTGGTTCAACATATACACAATTTTTTTGGGGACAGTGGAAAGCGGTGGGAGATCCTGTCTTCATTTACCAGTGAATCCTCTGTTACACTGAAGAAATTGTGTCCTACACGCTGGTCATCTCGCTATGAGTCACTGCTTGCCTTGCGGTTTCGTTTTGTAGATGTCCTTAAAGCACTATCAAAAATAAGCCTTGTAGCAACCAAAAAAAGTGAAAGAGAAGAGGCAATGGGGCTGAAAAAAAAATTAGAGTCCTTCCAATCTATATTTCTAATTGTTCTACTAACAAAAATTTTCGCAAGCATAAATTCTCTGTCTAAACTCCTCCAGTCAGAGAGCATGGACTTGTCCAAAGCTTCTAATTTAATTAAGACAGCCTTGGATGAGATATCCAATTTCAGAAACAGTTTTGGGGAAGCCAGAAATAATGCTGTATTGCTCGCACAAAAATGGAACATTACCCCCAGATTTGAATCAAAACGAATTCGCACTGTCAAAAAACATTTTGATGAGTTGTGTGTTGATGAGAGATTAGAGGACCTTGAAGAACGTTTCAAAATCAACGTTTTCTATAGATGCTTGGACATAGTAGTAAACCAGTTGTCAAACAGGTTCCAGGGACTTAATCGGGTTGTTCAGCGATTTGAAATTATTCAACCTGCAGTTCTAGCATCAGCATCGGATGATGAGTTGTTTAAAGCTGCATCAAATCTGCAACAAAAGTACGAAAAAGACCTCTCGTCAACTTTCGCTGGTCAGCTTCTAAGTTTTAAAACCGCACTTAAAGAGGACATTCAGAAATTGTCCTCTGTGAAGGATCTTGCACGTTTGCTCTTAGTTGAGAATAGTGCTCTTTCATCCAATCTGCCTGATGTGTGCATAGCGTTGCTTTTATTTCTAACGCTACCTGTGACTGTGGCCTCAGCAGAAAGATCATTCTCAAAACTTAAACTAATAAAAAATTATCTCAGAAGCACTATGTCTGAGCAAAGACTTTCTGGGCTTGCTATTTTAAGCATTGAAAATGCTAGAGCAAAACGGCTGGACCTAAACCACATTGTGGACACTTTTGCGGAATTGAAGGCACGCAGACGTGTTTTCTAAGTTGTGGTGTTTTGTGAGTATACAAGTTGGAAGAGTTTTCAAAGTTCATGTTTGGTTCTGTTGCCAGCCATAACCTTTCTTATTTGGGTTAAACCATGGGGTCTATTTATAACCTATTCGCAGAGCCATTCACCCTCCTAAAAATGTCAAAACATTTCTTTTTTGCCACTTGGCACAAAAAGATACGTTCTTTGTTTTTTGGTATTTCAGGTCAAACTTATGGAATGTAATATTGTTTTTTGACTATTAGATGAAGCTGAGGAGCATGGGAAATATGTTATAAATAGAAACATTTGGTTCCAGTTTGGCAAATAATAAAGTGGAACTTTAGGCAAATATTTGAATAAATACATGGTAGAATTGGCAGCTTATGTTTGAGTGAGCAGACTTAGAAGGGGGCAAAGGTAAAATGGTGCAAACCTGACTGGCTTTCAAAGATCGCTTTGATGTGTAAAACAGAAAACTGGCTGAACTGAATTATAAGTATCTGGCAAATATTTTGTCTGAATGCTTATATGTATGTCAGCTTTGTACTTTGTTGTGTTGGCTAGAGTTCCACTTTACTCGTTTAACTAGCCTCAGTTGTTGAATTGGCTGGTTAACCGATACATTTCTTTTTACATACCTGTCCACAGCTGCCCCACGTGCCATCTTTGAGCATTGCAAATCAGGCAAAATTTCTTCCTTTGTGAATCAAATTATTATTATTATTTTTTTTTAATCCAGTCAAAATTTGTTTTCTGCACACGCTTTTGTAAAGTGTGTGTAGACCTTGCCCATTTACCCATCTAAATCGTCCTGTTTGACAAATTACACCTTTCTTGTCAATTAAATCAAAGAATGGCAGGTTTTTGGCTTCCGCACTGCCTGTTTGGCTGGAAAACAGCTTTGGAGAGAAATGGATAAAATCAAATAAAAGAAAAAGTAAGATATTGTTAATTTATCATCATTGTATCTTCATATTTTAGATCAAGATTCACTCTTTTTCAGGTTTACTTTTTCTAATGTTCTGTTGCCTTACATTTGGCTTGTTGTTGGCTGTTCGCTGTTGAAACCATGGCTTCTTTTCCTTTTGGTTATTTTTAAAGACATGTTGAAAATATGCACGTTAAGAATCAAGATCTAAATCAAGTAGGTGTAAACTCAAAAATTAAGAATTTTATGCCAAGTTAAAGTGCATAGAATGTAAGACCTAATTTCTTTCTTCACTTACAAGGTTGTCATCCTGTTAATTTTCCTCTTAAACCGGTGCAGTTTGCGTTGTTTGCCCTTTAAACGTAAGTATAAAAGAGTAAAAGTAGTACACACAATGCTTTGCATTTTATTTATTATATGGTTATTTAAATTTTTGTTTTGTAGTTCGAAATTAATATGTTGCCTGGGTACTGTGCCACATGAGTGTGGTAATCTGTTGTTCAATGGAATTAGTAAAAAAATTTTGTGGGGGGGGGGGGGGGGCTGTTTGTAGGGGGGGGGGGCCCATTCAACATTTTGCTATGGGGCCCTGTGATTTCTAGTTACGCCCCTGCCTCACAGACACGTTTTGTGTGAATGTGGGAGTCTCATTATTTATACATAGCTTTGCATTAAGTTGAACTTAGACGGGATTAGCTTACAGTGTGTTTGCCGGTGTTATTGGAGTTCATTGGAAGTTTCCCCCCAGGGGACATAAAACACGGCTTGCCTCAGCCTGCCGCCTAATATTGGAAGCAGAAAGCCCAGGAGAGCGATAGCTTGACGGCCATTTCCCACCATCACACGGCATAATTGAGAGTCCTGCAGTTACATTTATAGCAGGCGAGAGCGCAAGGCAAGAGAAACACATGTAATAGGAATGAGGACAGAGATTCCGCTGTACATGCGTGGCGCTCACGGGGGGGGGGGGGGGGGGCGAGCATTTTATTTACAGCAAATAGATTGAGGCCTCCAAGCCTCACATTATAACATGAGCAATGTACGTCTCCCGCGCCACACCGCGGCTCTGCGTGATGACATATATACTGTATATACTCCTTGTACAGCCCAGAAACCAGGAAACAACTGAAGGCCAACAAAAAAGATGGAGGAGAAATAATGTTGCCCGTACATAATATTACCACCATGGCCCAAACACCCCTCCATAATATTACCATGGCCCAAACACCCCTCCATAATATTACCGTGGCCCAAACACCCCTCCATAATATTACCATGGCCCAAACACCCCTCCATAATATTACCGTGGCCCAAACACCCCTCTATAATATTACCATGGTCCAAACACCCCTCCATAATATTACCATGGCCCAAACACCCCTCTATAATATTACCATGGCCCAAACACCCCTCCATAATATTACCATGGCCCAAACACCCCTCCCTAATATTACCATGGCCCAAACACCCCTCCATAATATTACCGTGGCCCAAACACCCCTCCATCATATTACCATGGCCCAAACACCCCTCCATAATATTACCGTGGCCCAAACACCCCTCCATAATATTACTGTGGCCCAAACACCCCTCCATAATATTACCGTGGCCCAAGCACCCCTCCATAATATTACCGTGGCCCAAACACCCCTCCATAATATTACCGTGGCCCAAACACCCCTCAATAATATTACCGTGGCCCAAACACCCCTCCGTAATATTACCATGGCCCAAACACCCCTCCGTAATATTACCATGGCCCAAGTACCCCTCCATAATATTACCATGGCCCAAACAACCCTCCATAATATTACCGTGGCCCAAACTCCCCTCTGTAATATTACCATGGTCCAAACACCCTCCATAATATTACCATGGCCCAAACAACCCTCCATAATATTACCGTGGCCCAAACACCCCTCTGTAATATTACCATGGCCCAAGTACCCCTCCATAATATTACCATGGCCCAAACAACCCTCCATAATATTACCGTGGCCCAAACACCCCTCTGTAATATTACCATGGCCCAAACACCCCTCCATAATATTACCGTGGCCCAAACACCCCTCCATAATATTACCGTGGCCCAAACACCCCTCCATAATATTACCATGGCCCAAGTACCCCTCCATAATATTACCATGGCCCAAACACCCCTCTGTAATATTACCATGGCCCAAACACCCCTCCATAATATTACCGTGGCCAAAACACCCCTCCATAATATTACCATGGCCCAAACACCCCTCCATAATATTACCATGGCCCAAACACCCCTCCATCATATTACCATGGCCCAAACACCCCTCCATAATAATACCATGGTCCAAGCAACCCTGACCCAAGCTACCATTGCCCAAGAATGTTACCATGGCAAGGGGCACTATCACTTAAAGTGGATGTAAACCCAAAATCACCCGTCACTCACAGCAAGGGGGCGGTTTTGACAAAGTTTTCAAGACTTTGTCAAGATTTCTCTAACTGAACAATAAAAGAGGATTGCTCAGGCCTCAAGTAAATCTGTGTGGCAAGACTGGGCATCAAAAAAAAAAAAACATCCACTTTAAGGAGGTGACCCCCCGTATGTGGAAGCAGTAGGCATTTTGCAATAGTGGCCACAGAGAAAAGAGCGATGGGGGAGAGGGGAGCCATTCCTCCTAACTCCTTTAGATAAGAACGAGGGACACCTATTAACAAAAGTATATAAGCATAGAACACACCCTCTTCCACGCCCCCAAGGAGAATTATACAAAAAATAAAGTAGATTAAACCACTAATATTACTTTATATTGGCCTATGCCATTTACAATGCAACAATATAGAAATTGGAGGAAAGGTTTAGCTCTGAGAAACACTTTTTGAGAGATAAATAATGCATTTTTATATACAACTATATAGATCAGACCAAAATGAGGGACATATGAGGAGGAAAGAGGGACAGAGGGACTTTACTCCAAATCAGGGACAGTTGGGAGCTATGGACAAGCCCAACCCTGGTAACCGAACTGCCCCACCCCCACAGTCTATGCTGACAATATAAAAAATGGAGATGATACCAACGCACGCGCCTTCATCCCCCCCCCCCAGATTTTGTTATATTCTCCAGCAAAGGGTTAAGTGACTGTATTAAAGAATCTCCTCTCCTGTAATTACATTTTATTCCCTGCAATGACGGCTTCGCTCTCCTGTCACTTTTCACTTTCCATCTCCGCACAGAAGCGGCTTGGCAGAAATATGGCGGCACAATTAGTTCGATGCGATATTAAAGATTCAATGGAAATTAAATATTAAAAAGTTATTCCGCTGATCCGTGCACAGATCAAATCCATCTGTTGCTATAAACTCAAACACGGCCATATGCCGGCTCAGCTGACGGCGTCTACCTCATTAACTTATACACAGTATGTATAGAGATACATATTTACACGAGCGTCTGAACCGCCGCCGCCGCATCTCACATCATGAAAAGAGACGGGTGCCGCCATCTGAAGTCTCACAGGACCAAATATAATGACAGATCTCTAATTAAAGCTTTATACATAGAGAGACGAATACCCTTCCAGGACACGCTAGACTAATATTACCATGGTCCATATAGAACTAGGAGTTCTCTCCAAAGATAACTGAGAATTATAACCAGGACCAGGACCGGTTCATCCAACGCCCGGGGCAAGGACGTGGAACTGAGCCCCCCTCCCCCACTGCTAATACATGACGTAGAATGGGTGCACCTCCCTGCACCCACTCTCTACCCCTTTGCTCCGGCTGCCCATGGCTGACATAGAGCGTGCACTGTGCATGGGCGGTCAGTCCTTTGCTTTGGTAGTTGCACATTTATGGTTGGTTTTTCATATAAAGAAGGAACAAGAGGGGGTTTAGCCAACCTGACGGACTACTGCGGTACCTGAACAGACATATGTCTCAATACAAAAAAAGTTTTAATTAAATTCTTTTTATTCACATATAATATACACATAATATATCTATCATTAAAAAGAAAAAAAGTTTATCCTATTAAATATATGTATACAGATATAAGGAGTCAAATTGTTGAATCAAACTTGCTGGTTATTGCTGGTTGACGCGTTTCGCTTATTGCTTCCTCAGAACCAGAAACGGCACTTTACAATATCTTTCAATTAACATTGCTTTTGGAAAAATCCACCCGATAGGTAGTGAGGTAGTCAATAGACCAGACCCAACATTATAGGGTGACCCAAATAGAATTCTGAAAAATAATCAACCAAGACTCGCCTATTTGACATCCAGATCCAACAGAAAAAAACATAATTCAAAGGATAAACACTGCTGAGAGATGGAGTCTCCAAGGTTATCCTCCTGAAGGATGATAAGAAGAGGGGGGTTGGGGGAGAGGAGCTCGGTGCCTGATTGGGCATATGAGATTTCCCCAAACAGGATTGAATAGCCTCTAGTCCATAAGATTACCAAAAAATGGGACGGAACGTCAAGTTGGGGCTCTCTGGAAAGTTTCCTAAAAAGGTTTTCCTGTCTGGGAAGGGATGTCAATGATCCGTGGTAACGGTGCCATCAACCAAACCATCAAATAAGTATTCTTAAGTCAAAGGCATGGGAACCCCTCATAATGGGCACAGCGGGTGTACAGACCCGAGAACTCAGCACAGGGATGGTGGGAACCCCTCATAATGGGCACAGCGGGTGTACAGACCCGGGGAACTCAGCACAGGGATGGTGGGAACCCCTCATAATGGGCACAGTGGGTGTACAGACCCGGGAACTCAGCACAGGGATGGTGGGAACCCCTCATAATGGGCACAGCGGGTGTACAGACCCAGGAACTCAGCACAGGGATGGTGGGAACCCCTCATAATGGGCACAGTGGGTGTACAGACCCGGGAACTCAGCACAGGGATGGTGGGAACCCCTCATAATGGGCACAGCGGGTGTACAGACCCAGGAACTCAGCACAGGGATGGTGGGAACCCCTCATAATGGGCACAGCGGGTGTACAGACCCGGGAACTCAGCACAGGAATGGTGGGAACCCTCATAATGGGCACAGCGGGTGTACAGACCCGGGAACTCAGCACAGGAATGGTGGGAACCCTCATAATGGGCACAGCGAGTGTACAGACCCGGGAACTCAGCACAGGGATGGTGGGAACCCCTCATAATGGGCACAGCGGGTGTACAGACCCGGGAACTCAGCACAGGGATGGTGGGAACCCCTCATAATGGGCACAGCGGGTGTACAGACCCGGGAACTCAGCACAGGGATGGTGGGAACCCCTCATAATGGGCACAGCGGGTGTACAGACCCGGGAACTCAGCACAGGAATGGTGGGAACCCTCATAATGGGCACAGCAGGTGTACAGACCCAGGAACTCAGCACAGGGATGGTGGGAACGAACTTTCGTTATTTTAATGAAAAGTTTACGAATCTAACGAAAATTCGTATCTGAATTGAATTTCGGACACGAATTACAAAATACGATTTTTTTTTTAATACAGAACTAAACAAATTTTTTGATGACGCCCATGTCTAGTGGATAAAGGGCAGCAAAGGGCCGCAGTTTGGAGACCACTGATCTAGGACGATCTGGTGGAAATCACGGGATTGTCTTCGATCTGGTCGGGTGTTTAGATGTCTGAGAGTAAAACTTGTCCATCATATGGAGATATCTCATTATTATACATCTTAGCCGGTAGAAATGTAAATGTGAGCCGTAAACTGACAGCTTCCTCGGTATGATAATTAGCACCTGGAGAATGCGCCGTGTCACGTGGTCAGAGATGGAACACACATATGACAAGGTTACAAAACAACGCAGAGAAGAAATCTGATTGTTATCTTCCAGCATGTTATAAAATTGATGGTAAAAGAAGTTCTATCGTCATTGTGAGGACCGAACACGCCCATCCCGGTCCCCAGAGATTATTCGCCTTCCTAGTTGTGTCCTTCACATTGCGAACGCCGGTACTGTTTGTGCTCATTAAACGGGAGCACTTTGAACCTGAACATCTGCAATTCGTTTCCAGGATGGTACCGAGATAGACGTGAGCCGCCAGTCCACGGAAGGTGGAAGCCGGTAGCGGGTTAGACGGGGCGCCGGGATCCCACATCATTATATTTCCAATGTTTCACTCAAATCTCCATGTATTGTTAGAGGAGAGAAGAAATGAAGAACTTGGAGTTCTGAAGAAATAATAGACGGGTAAAAGGAAATACATAAAAGGGACCGGCGCCTTTTGTGTTCCTTATAAGAGGGATACGACTTATTCAAGAGGGGTCATCAATGATGGGCAAATCAATCCATTCAATGGGTACCAGTAATGATGGGCACATGCCATGCAATGAGACAACCTCTCCCGTATCTTTGTATAGGGGTGGCAATATGGCGTCGCTGCTTTTAAAAAATGGCCTTGCTTAGTTTTTGGATGAAAAATGAGGGATATACATCGACTACTTATGGTTTCTAATTTACACCAATCAGCCATTAAATCGAGGCCACCCTCCATAACCACATAATATTGAGTAGGTCCCCCTTTCCTGACCCATCCAGGCACTAGACCTCTGAAGGTACGCTTGTGGCATCTGACACCAAGCCGTCACTAGCAGATCCTTTAAATCCTGTAAGTTGGGAAGTGGGGCTTCCGTGGATCAGAATTTTTTTTTTCCAGCACATCCCACAGATGTCCAATTGGATTGAGATCTGGAGAACAAAGAGGCCAACTCAACTGGTCGTTGTGTTGACTTGGCCTCCAAACACATTGTTGTGTTCCTCAAACCGCTCTTTAACCATTTTTGCAGTGTGGCAGGGAGCATTATCCTGCTGAAAGAGGCCACTGGCATCAGGGAACACCATGAAAGGGTTGGACTTGGTCACCTACAATTCCAATTTTTAGGTAGGTGGTACGTGTCAAGTAACATCCACATGAAAGGCGGGAGCCAAGGTCTCCCAGCAGAACATTGGCCAAAGCATCACACTGCCTCCGCCGGCTTGTCTTCTTCCCATACTACATCCTGGTGCCATCTCTTCCTCAGGTGAGTGACGCACCCGACCATCCACATGATGTAAAAGAAAACGTGGTTCATCAGACCAGGCCACCTTCTTCCATTGCTCCAGTTCTGATGCTCACGTGCCCATTCCTGGTGCTCCTGCCACCATCAGGTTTAATGTGGGAAGCCAGCTGCATATGCGCCGTTCGATGCTGTGCGAATGGTCCCGTAGCCTCCTGGGACCTGTGATGTGTTCCAGGACGTGGCTGGTTGGTAAGCAGGCGGCGGGGGGGGGGAGGGACTAGGCTATCTGACTGGAAGTGGGAACAGGTACCTACTACTAGGCCCCCCCCCCCCCCCACACACAAAAAAAAATGTCCAATAGTGGCAGAGCATCCAACACTATTGGTGGAGGGGAGGACATATTAGTGGAACTTCTCTTTTAGATTGAAGTTTATTTTTATCTGAAGGAGCCCGGAGCTCCTCTATAAGCAACTCTGCCGCTGCCATGTTTTTTTTAAAGAGGAACTTTGCAAAGAAAAAAAAACAGTTCATACTTTACTGTATCTAGAAGTACTGGATGCCTGTGGTCCCCCACCATGTGTTGGGGTTCCATCCGCCAAACCCTACTCCACTAGAGGACACAGCAGTGATGTAGCAGCAGGTTGCGCCTATGCCCGCCCTAGGCGCTGTGGTTGGCCTGCTGACTATTGGGTCTGACCAGTTAACATTAACCCACTTGGTGTCTGGGTCCTGAAGAAGCCATTTCGTTTAATCCGTTCAAACCTTGGATTTTGTACTGACCACATACTATATCTTTATAATGTGTATGTTCTGCTCTCTGCTTTTTTGCTGGGAGAGGACATTCATATTTTTTTGAATACAGAAAAAAGTAAGGCAAACTTCCATTGTGGTAAAGGGTTGTATGTGGTGGTCCCATCCCTAGATATAGACCAAGAAAAAAAAAACTAAAGTTGGGACTTTACTTAGACCACCACACTGGACAAAGATGTGTAAAAAATAGTTTTATTCGGATATTAAAAGTGATCACCCAATTGTCAAAAACAGGGTAGACAATGCAACATGTACAAAAACAATACAAAAAATACTCAAACAAAACAACACAATACAAACAACCAGATAGGTAGCGCTGGAGCTCTCGTGGAGGTAGGTAGCCCCCAAGACCCGACGTGTTTCCAGTTCTTTTGATGGAAGAACTTTCATCAGGGGTGGAGAGTGATTGAGTTTATAATACAATTATCGCTCGCGATGGAGCAGACACTCGAGAAGGAGAGAGACATATAACTCCTAGATACAGCAATAGTCCCAATATTAGATCTTGGATATGTAGTCGGTGAATCGAATGTTTCTATATACCCCATAGAGGTCCACTATTGTTTTCTGTGGGTCTGAAGGTCAGAAAAAGGGGGGAGAGGAAACCCCAGCAGGCACACATTAAACAGGTACAGTCCAAAAGACCCTCAGGGGAAATACAGGGTGAACTCTTAACCGCTTCCCGACCGCCTAACGCAGATATACTGTGGCAGAATGGCACGGGCAGGCAAAATCACGTACCTTTACCCTTTAATTGCCTGCCCGTGGGTCGCGCGTGCGCCGCCAGCGGCGCGCTCGCGACCCGGTCGGCAGCTCCGTGACCCCGGCCGCGGGACCAGCGGACCCGATCGCCGCTGGTGTCCCGCGATCGGGTCACGGAGCTGAAGAACGGGGAGAGGTCTGTGTAAACAAACCTCTCCCGCGCTTCCTACTCTGCCTGTCATTGATTGGCTGTTCCCGGTCATCGGGAAAGCCGATCAATGACATCAGACGTCAGCCCCCGCCCCCTAATGTAAAAAAACACAACACACGTCACAGCCCATAACCCCTCCCCTCCCCCTAGTGGTTAACTCTTTCACTGCAACTGTAATTTATACAGGAATCAATGCATTTAAATAGCACTGATTGCTGTATAAATGACAATGGTCCCCAAAAATGTGTCAAAAATGTCCGATGTGACCGCCATAATGTCGCAGTCACAATAAAAATTGCTGATCGCCGCCATTACTAGTAAAAAAAAAAATATATTAATAAAAATGCTATAAAACTATCCCCTATTTTGTAAACGCTATAACTTTTGCGCAAACCAATCAATATCAATAATTGCGATTTTTTTTTTTACCAAAAATATGTAGAAGAATACGTATCGGCCTAAAATGAGGGAAACTTTTTTTATTTATTAAAGATATTTATTATAGCAAAAAGTAAAAAATATTGCATTGTTTTCAAAATTGTCGCTCTATTTTTGTTTATAGCGCAAAAAATAAAAACCGCAGGGGCGATCAAATAACACCAAAAGAAAGCTCTATTTGTGGGAAAAAAAGGACGCCAATTTTGTTTTGGAGCCACGTCGCACGACCCGCGCAATTGTCAGTTAAAACGATGCAGTGCCGAATCGCAACAAGGGGCCTGGTCCTTTGGCTGCCAATCGGTCCGGGGCTGAAGTGGTTAAGTAAAGTTCACCAAGAAATTCCACCAAATGGATTAATATCCAAAGGAGAGGGATTGTAGAGAATGTTTGTAGTTGTAGTAATCCGTGTAGATTATCCCATAAGGGGGGGAGAGGAGGAGGAGAGATGTTCGCCGTCCGTGTAGCGGTGTGCTGCCCCTAGGGGGTTACCTACCTCCGCGAGAGCTCCGGTGCTACCTATCTGTTTTTTTGTATTGTGTTGTTTTGTTTGAGTATTTTTTGTATTGTTTTTGTACATTTTGCATTGTCTACCCTGTTTTTGACAATTGGGTGATCACTTTTAATATCCCAATAAAACTATTTTTTACACATCTTTGTCCAGTGTGGTGGTCTAAGAAAAATCCCAACTTTAGTTTTTTTTTTGGTGATTTTAAAATTGTATAATAAACTTTGTTACAAATCTTTTAAATATGTCTCCACTTTTTTTGGCCGTCTTCGTAGGGTTCAGGGAGTTTTTACCCCCCCGGCACTTGCCTAATTTCTGTCTAGATTTCTGGGATGAGGCATTAGTCCTGACATATTTTCTAGCAGCAGAGTGGCGTCAATGCATCTGTTTTATCGGCGCGTCTAACCAAACACAGACCCCGGAACGTTCCGCACGCAATATGTGCATGCACGCTATACTAAACTTTACGGCGCATCACCCGAGATTCGATTTCCATTTTTCTTCCCGTTTAAAAAAAAAAAAAAAAAAAAAGAAACTTATCATCGCGGGAACATTAAATAGAAATTAGCAAAATGCATTTACAGAGTAAACACAATCTGCTCTATTACGGTTACACAAACACATTTGCCGACACCGCAGGAGTAGCCGCGCACAGTCACTCTATCACATAAACACCGCTTATCCAGATATGACCACAAGTGCGCACATACACCACGCCAATCGATTCCCGCTCCCCCCCCCCCCCAGGACGCCGGCACCTGCTGCTATAAGACAATGTACTTCACTTACTCAGCCGTTTGAAACCTTATATATCACTTTATCCACATTGAGAGTAATAAAGTGTTAGGCTGCCATTCAAGGCAAAGGCGAGAGCACATTAAGGACGACTGTCATGGTTCATATTGAGTTCAATTTCATTGGTTTTTATATTACGCCCCGCAGCAATATCGCTATATGGTAATCAAGGAGCCGCCGGTGAGGTATACTTCAGCGCGCTCCGACTCTCGCCTTACAAGCTGGAATGCATTTACGCTTTCTCTGCAATGTAGCGGGGGTTTTGGTGGTGCGCCTCGGAAAATGGAGAGCACATCGCGCAATCAAAAACGAAATTATGGCCCTCGCCTGTCAGGTGCTGCGCGGTGCCATCCATTAGAGGGGTCCGGGAATCAGGGGTTAAATATATAAATGGCTCTCGCTCACCACTGTCAACGCCTAGTCTCCATACCACATAGAGGCGGCGATATTAAGGAATAGAAGAGAAAGAACAATAAAGGAAAAGTATTGAGCTTAACCGGTGGTTAGAAAGACAGACCAAGGAAATGAGTATATGGGATAGTAAATACAAGACATGTGCACAACAAAAAAAAATTTGTTTATTTTCGTTTCGTTTTTTTCGTTTCCGAAAAAAATTTGTTTTTTTTTCGTTTCGTTTTTTTCGTTTCCGAAAAAAAATTGTTTTTTTTTTCTTTTCGTTTTTTTTCGTTTCCGAAAAAAATTTGTTTTTTTTCGTTTCGTTTTTTTCGTTTCCGTTGATTCGTAACAATTCGTTCATTCATAAGTCGTCGGTGTTCGTATTCGTAACGATTCGTACATTCGTAAGAGTTATTTTTTCGTTGATTCGTTTTTTTCGTTAGTTTAATTTTCGGACGCATTCGTATTTATTCGTAGATTCGTAACATTCGTAGATTCGTAACATTCGTAGATTCGTAATCGGAGCATACTTCATAATTTTATGTAATGTGTATGCTATTATTACATTTTAATAATTTACGAATCGAAAAAAAAGTTACGAATTTTTTTGTTCAATCCATTCGAAGTACGTTTAGCAGCACCATTGTAAGGGACACGGAAAATTACCAATTCAACAAAAAAAAAAAAAGTTACGAATGTACGAATTTTTTCGTTCGTTTTCGTTTTTCGGATTTTCTTCATTAGTACATTCGTTGTTTCTAATTAGTTTTTTTTTTGGATTTTCGTTGTTTTTCGGATTCGTTCGATTCGAATGATTCGTTAATCGGATTCGTACGATTCGAACGATTCGTACGATTCGCACGATTCGTACGATTCGAAAAATTCGTACGATTCGAACGATTCGGTACGATTCGTTATTCGGATTCGTACGATTCGAATTATTCGTTCATTCGTACGATTCGTATGATTCGTTCATTCGTACGAAAACGAACGAACGAAAATAACGAAAACAAACTAAAAACGAAAAAAAAACGAAACGAATTGCACATGTCTAGTAAATACAAGGTTTTTATGGGGCTTTAGAAGCGCAACTAGACGATGTTATAAAAAAATATAAATTTCAATATAATTTGGAAAAAATATATACATAATTCAAAATGATACAGTAATAAGTACAGGATAAATAAAGACAATTGCAATGCGGATACATCACAACATGTTTCACCATATATTTGAGGCTTCTTCAGGAGAACATACTAATCTCGCAAAGGCTAATAATCACTAGAATAGAGAAGAGAAAAATCAGAAAACACACACAAAAATTGTATATGGGATAGATGACTGGGGGGGAGGAATAATTCCCCCCCCCAAAAAAGGCTTTACTGAAATCCACCCTTGTCCCCCAACCACACCCCACCAGCTGGAGAACCGCTCCAAAACTGACTACAGTTGACTTCCAAGGAACCAAGCCCACAACTGACACCAACGAGGGTAGCACCATACCAACAGATGGCTTCCCATCTTTGTAGTTATCTCACCTCTTTACATAGCACAGGAGGAGATCAGTGGGTGGAATAAATGACTGTGGGGAGGACTAGTCCCCCAAAAAGGCTTTACTGAAATCCACCATTGTCCCCAACCACACCTCAACGGCGCAAGGTCTGCACCAAAAATGGCTATGTGTCTTAGAGCTGCCCGCTCAGCTGTCGGCTACTTGCCGGCTCCTATCTCTCCACAGTTACTCAGCTGTTGATGATATCCTGCTTGTCAGTCCTGACTACTTAAGTCGTGCAGCCCAGATGATCTCTGCCTTTGCCTTGGTCAACTTCACAAAAGACTATCTCCTGCGTTCCCGTTTAAAGACTTGCTTTGCTGACATCCCTTCTGTCTCCAGATCCTGCTTGCTGTTCCGCTACATTGATCCCTGACTTCTGGCTTGGCTGGCTATCTATTCCGGTTACTGAACTTTGGCTATGTTTTGACTACGTTTGTTCTTTTTACTTTTTTATTAAACAAGTGTGATTTAACTGTACTTCTGTCTCGGCCTGATTTCATGGTTTCTGACACTATGGTTGACTTCCGATGGGCCGAGCCGCCATTAAAAACAACTGACACCTAAGAGGGTAGCACCATACCACCAGATGGGTTCCAATCTTTGCAGTTATCTCACCTCTTTATGTAGACCCGAAGGAAATCAATGGAAGGATTAAAAGACTGTAGGGAGGACTGTACCCCCCCCCAAAAAAAGGCTTTACTGAAATCCACAATTGTTCCCAGCTGCACCCCATCGGCTTGAGGTCCGCACCAAAATTTTCTATGGATGACTTTCAAGGAACTGAGCCCCTGTTAAAAACAACTGACACCAACAAGGGTAGCACCATACCACCAGATGGGTTTCAATATGTGTAGCTCACCTGTGTTTACATCGAACCAGAGGAAAACAATGGAGTGACTACATGACTGGGAAGGGGAATAGTCCTCCAAAAAAGAGTTTTCTAAAATCCACACTGGTCCCCAACCAGCTAGAGAACCAATGCAAAATAGACTATGGTTGACGTTCAAGGGACCAAGACCCATTAAATACAACTGACACCAACAAGGGTAGCACCAGTTTAGTTCCAATCTTTGTAGATATTACATAGACCTGGGGGAAATCAATTGAAGGACTATATGACCTGTGGGGAGGAGTAGACCTCCGAAAAAGGCATTGCTGATATCCACTATTGTCCCGAACCGCACCCCACTAGCTGGAGGACCATCAAGGGACTGAGCCCTCTTCCTACTTATCCAACCGCACCTTTAGCGTTTCTTACAACTCTACTCTAAGGCATTCCATAGGATTAGAGAGGCTCTGGAAAAGTCCTGGAGGCGAGGTCCAAGAACAGAACCTTGGGGGACCCCAACCTCTGTTGGGGTCCCCCAAGGTTCTGTTCTTGGACCTCTTCTATTTTCAATCTATACCTCCTCCCTGAGTCAACTGATAGCCTTCCACGGCTTCCAATACCACCTCTACGCTGACGACACCCAAATCTATTTCTCTACCCCTCAGCTCACTCCCTCCGTCTCCTCACATATCACCAATCTACTATCACACTAGCCTAGTCTCTAAATACCAACCTACTCGTTCTCTTCGTTCCTCTCAAGACCTCCTGCTCTCCAGCTCCCTCATCACCTCCTCCCATGCTCGCTTCCAGGACTTTTCCAGAGCCTCTCCAATCCTATGGAACTCCTTACCCCAATCTGTCCGCCTATCTCCCACTTTATTAGCTTTTAGACGATCCCTGAAAACCCTTCTCTTCAGAGAAGCATATCCTACCCACACCTAACAACAACAACAACAACAACAACCACCGTATTTTCATTTTCTCCATCAGCTCATCCCCCACAGTATTACCTTTTGTTCCAATTGACCCTCCCTTCTAGATTGTAAGCTGCAACGAGCAGCACCCTCTGATCCCTCCTGTATTGATTTGTATTGTAAGTGTACCGTCTGTCCTCATGTTGTAAAGTGCTGTGCAAACTGTCGGCGCTATATAAATCCTGTATAATAATAATAATAAAGATCTGACACCAATGAGGTCAGCACCACACCACCAGATGGGTTCCAATCTTTGTAGCTATGTGACTCTTGAGGACAACCCAACAAGACAAGTAGGAAAAAAAACATGTAAATGGGGAGTGAACTTCCTCTTTAACAAGAAGTAAAATAAAGTTTATTGACAGACATTGCATGTGGCGGCGTTACGTGATCGCGGGAATAGTCCGTGACCTCAGATTACAGAACGCGAGACGATCCGCAGCTCCCACAATATGAGAACAAACAAGGATACACAGGAAACATACGAAATAATGTATCCAAATGTCCCAGATTGTGACTTCGGCTGTATATGTTACAAATCTATTGTGAGTCCTATCAGAGCGGATCAGGAGATTCCTCCAATGGTTTCCTCCTCCGCCACAGAGGTCCAGTATGCGGTGCATCGGCGCAGAAATCCGCAGGGCAGAACAGCGACGCAGACTTTATAACACGGCACACCGCCTCCAGAACATCAAATCTAATCTAATAATAATAATAATAATAATTGTAATGATAATAATAATAGTAAATAATAATAAATAATAATAATAATAATTATTATTATTATTATAATTGTAATAATAATAATAATAATAATAATAATAATAATTATAATTATAATTGTAATAATAATAATAATAATAATAATAATAATAATAATAATAATTGTAATAATAATAATAATGGGAGGATTCTTTTTTTTAAATAACTTTGTTAAGGGAAATGATAAAGATTTGGGGGGGGGGGGGGGGGGGGTGAATGTTATTTTAATTATTTTAATGTGTACAATTTTTTTTTAAAGAGATATTTTATATCATTTCGATCTATCTTGTGGGTCTCACAAACTCCCAGCATTCCCTGCAGAATCGTGTCATGGATTCCTCTGTGTTATGAACATTTAAAGCTGAACTCCAGGAATTCAATAAAATCTATCCTGCCCCCCCCCCCCCTGCCTGCACTGCCCCCCCCCCTGCACTGCCCCCCCCCCTGCACTGCCCCCCCCCCCTGCACTGCAGGGGTGAAATGCTTGTGGGGGTGCAAGGAGGAGGTGTATTACAATATATGTCGTCCCCCCACCTTCTAAACAACACATTCAGTTTAGGTAAAACATTTCTGTATAGATAGAAAAAAACATTATAAATATCAGCTGCATAAAGAGATCAGAGAGCTGGGGGGAGGATAAACAGCAGTACACTGATCTTCGCAATAAATGACTTTGTGGGGGGGGGGGGGGGGGGCGTGTCCGTAGGGGGCAGAGAAACAGAATCTTACCAGTGAATGTTTGTGCAGGGGGGGGGGGGGCATGTCAGCAGGAGGCAGAGAAGCAGCAGTACACTGATCTTGGCAGTGAACAGGGGCGGCCTATCCATTATAGGTGCACTGCCCCCCCCTCCCCCCACGCCACCCCCTATATGCAATGGATAGATACATGCGTAGCATAGCATGAATCTGTCCACGGCCACCACGGCCACCCCCTATTCATGTGTCCGGCCCCTTTCAGGGTGCATGAATCACAGCAGCATTATTATTTTTTTTGAAGCACCTGATTATTCGCTGTTGCAACACTGATCCTCCTCCCGGCCAATCAGGAAGCGGGTATGAAACCCATTTCCCGATTGGGCAAAATGTCAAGCGTTCCTATTGGATGCCTAGGCGGTGGGAGGAGCAGAGAGGAGACGCACCGCGGAAGCTTCTCCAGGAGAGGACACACTTAAGGACAGAGGCGACCGGGCTGGAAGATGGCGGCACCGGCTCCACATTCCATAAAGACCCGTCCGCTGCTCTCACTGCCCCCATCCGGGGTAAGGACTGAGGGGGGGGGGGTTTGTTGGGGGTGTTAGTGTCGCGCCGCGGGTGGGGGTGTGTAGGGGCAGTTGTGCTAGTGCCGCTCCACCGGTGGCCCTGAGGGGGAGGGAGTTGTTTGCCGCCCCCTAAACACCAGCCTCCACTTCCAATGAATGGTTGTGCGGGGGAGGGGTTAGCAGGAGGCAGAGAAGCAGCAGTACACTGATCTTACCAGTGAATAACTGTGGGGGGGAGGAGTGGGGGATGTGTCAGCAAGAGGCAGAGAAACAGCAGTACACTGATCTTACCAGTGAATAACTGTGGGGGGGAGGAGTGGGGGATGTGTCAGCAAGAGGTAGAGAAGCAGCAGTACACTGATCTTACCAGTGAATGGCTGAGGGGGGGTGGGAAATGTGTCAGCAAGAGGCAGAGAAACAGCAATACACTGATCTTACCAGTGAATGACTGTGGGGTGAGGGAAGTGGGGGATGTGTCAGCAAGAGGCAGAGAAACAGCAGTACACTGATCTTACCAGTGAATGGCTGAGGGGGGGGGGGGGGGGTGTGTCAGCAAGAGGCAGAGAAACAACAGTACACTGATCTTACCAGTGAATGACTGTGGGGTGGGAGGGGTGGGGGATGTGTCAGCAAGAGGCAGAGAAACAGCAGTACACTGATCTTACCAGTGAATGGCTGAGGGGGGAGTGGGGGATGTGTCAGCAAGAGGCAGAGAAACAGCTGTACACTGATCTTACCAGTGAATGACTGTGGGGTGAGGGAAGTGGGGGATGTGTCAGCAAGAGGCAGAGAAACAACAGTACACTGATCTTACCAGTGAATGGTTGTGCAGTGGGGGGTAAAATTCATGTGTACACCCCCAGTTTCTGCCCCTCCAGCTAAAGGGGGTGCAGTTGAAAGGAAGCAAAAATATGTTTTTACTGGTATTGCAGCGATCCCCTAACAATTCCGGAGCTGTCCTCGTCCTTCTTTTATATCTTCTGGAGCTCCGCATTAATAATAACAATGTACCGCCTCTATGAAGCTCCTGTAACACTACAAGTCCCATGAGGCATTGCAAGGCTGACAGTTACAGTACATGACTCCCAAAAGGCTGAGGCATGATGGGACTTGTAGTCCTGCAACAGCTGGAGGGCCGTAGGTTGAGCACCCCTGCCCTATAATGTAGGCCGGGCGGAGAGGCGGGATCGGCGCTCCGTCTGGCGTTTCCTCGGACTCTACACCTTGAACCGCGCACAGCCAGACGATCGATGAAATCCTCGGGGCCCTCCTCCCGGCACACAGATCCCTCCTGAGAATTCATTCGGCTTCTTAGGCGTCTCTCTGATAATCATGGAAATAAATCAGATTAAAGATTTCACTTTCCCGGTAAATCATTATCTAAACACTCGATGGAATCCGCATCCATTTACGATCGCTAAACCCGTAATAACATTTCCACTTCATCCTCCATATCTCTGATATCCCCGCCAATCATCTCCTTTACAATCTTTTATTCTCTCATTTCAGAAATTCACGCCTGGAAAACACGTTGGCTTTGCCCATCGATGGATCGCGCTCAGCATTCGTTCTACCAATTTCATGTTCTTTTCTTCTATTTTACAAACTTCTGCTTTTCCGGGATTTCTTCTGAAATTCTCAAAGTACAAAAATTTGATCGTCATTCCAAATAAGGCCAAAAGGTTTTACATGAATGAATAAAAGCTGATCATTGTAAGCACCCCTGTCAGTGGTGAATGGTTTGTCTCATCCAGTGCCAGGGGAAGGTCATCCAGCGCCACACTGCGCCCCCCCCCTCCCCCGTTCCCTATGTGCAAGCTTAGGGGATCGTACACCCATCACTCACTGCCATCACTACTCTGGTCAGCCTTGCAACAGAAGGAAGGTGCCACCATCCCTATAGTAAACCATTGTACCCAGGGCAGGCGCAGCCCCCACCCCCTCGCCCACCCCTTGTCCTGGCCCTGGATAGAAGTCAATCCTCTGCAAGGTTCCTCTAGAGCCCTTCTTAGGCACAAGATGGGTTTCAAAATCTCACATGCCTTCAACATGGGGGGGGGGGGGGGGGGGGGTGAGCGAGCACCTGAACCATACCAGGCCAGATGCCTTCAACATGGGGGAGGGGGAGTGCCTGAACCATACCAGGCCACATGCCTTCAACATGAGGGGGGTGAGCGAGCGCCTGAACCATAGCAGGTCACATGCCTTCAACATTGGGGGGGTGAGCGAGCGCCTGAACCATACCAGGCCACATGCCTTCAACAGGGGGGGTGAGCGAGCGCCTGAACCATACCAGGCCACATGCCTTCAACATTGGGGGGTGAACGAGCGCATGAACCATACCAGGCCACATGCCTTCAACATGGGGGGGGGGGGGAGCGCCTGAACCATACCAGGTCACATGCCTTCAACATGGGGGGGGGGGGGGGGTGAGCGAGCGCCTGAACCATAGCAGGTCACATGCCTTCAACATGGGGGGGGTGAGGGGGCGCCTGAACCATACCAGGTCACATGCCTTCAACATGGGGGGGGGGGGTGAGAGAGCGCCTGAACCATAGCAGGTCACATGCCTTCAACATGGGGGGGTGAGAGGGCGCCTGAACCATAGCAGGTCACATGCCTTCAACATGGGGGGGGGGGGGGTGAGCGAGCGCCTGAACCATACCAGGCCACATGCCTTCAACATGGGGGGGGGGGTGAGCGAGCGCCTGAACCATACCAGGCCACATGCCTTCAACATGGGGGGGTGAGTGAGCACCTGAATCGTACCAGGCCACCACCTTCAACATGGGGGGGGGAGTGAGCGCCTGAACCATAGCAGGTCACATGCCTTCAACATGGGGGGGGGTGAGCGAGCGCCTGAACCATAGCAGGTCACATGCCTTCAACATGGGGGGGGGGGGAGTGAGCGCCTGAACCATAGCAGGTCACATGCCTTCAACATGGGGGGGGGGGGGAGCGAGCGCCTGAACCATAGCAGGCCACATGCCTTCAACATGGGGGGGTGAGCGAGTGCCTGAACCATAGCAGGTCACATGCCTTCAACATGGGGGTGTGAGCGAGCGCCTGAACCATACCAGGCCACATGCCTTCAACATGGGGGGGGGTGAGAGAACGCCTGAACCATAGCAGGTCACATGCCTTCAACATGGGGGGGTGAGAGGGCGCCTGAACCATAGCAGGTCACATGCCTTCAACATGGGGGGGTGAGCGAGCGCCTGAACCATAGCAGGTCACATGCCTTCAACATGGGGGGGTGAGCGAGCGCCTGAACCATACCAGGCCACATGCCTTCAACATGGGGGGGTGAGCGAGCGCCTGAACCATAGCAGGTCACATGCCTTCAACATGGGGGGGGGTGAGCGCCTGAACCGTACCAGGCCACATGCCTTCAACATGGGGGGGGGTGAGCGCCTGAACCATAGCAGGCCACATGCCTTCAACATGGGGGGGTGAGCGAGTGCCTGAACCATACCAGGTCACATGCCTTCAACATGGGGGGGGTGAGCGAGTGCCTGAACCATACCAGGTCACATGCCTTCAACATGGGGGGGAGCGAGTGCCTGAACCATACCAGGCCACATGCCTTCAACATGGGGGGGAGCGAGTGCCTGAACCATACCAGGCCACATGCCTTCAACATGGGGGGGGGGTGAGGGGGCGCCTGAACCATACCAGGTCACATGCCTTCAACATGGGGGGGAGCGAGTGCCTGAACCATACCAGGCCACATGCCTTCAACATGGGGGGGAGCGAGTGCCTGAACCATACCAGGCCACATGCCTTCAACATGGGGGGGGGTGAGGGGGCGCCTGAACCATACCAGGTCACATGCCTTCAACATGGGGGGGGGGGGGTGAGAGAGCGCCTGAACCATAGCAGGTCACATGCCTTCAACATGGGGGGGTGAGCGAGCGCCTGAACCATACCAGGCCACATGCCTTCAACATGGGGGGGGGGGGTGAGCGAGCGCCTGAACCATACCAGGCCACATGCCTTCAACATGGGGGGGGGGGGGGTGAGAGAACGCCTGAACCATAGCAGGTCACATGCCTTCAACATGTGGACAAGGGTCTCTTCCCCACAACCCCGGGGGTGGTGCAGGTTGCGGGGGAATGTGGTTGGAATGGGGTCCCCTCCCTCCACCATACTGGGGTTGTCGCTGAATAGCTTCAGCCAGGATCCCGGTAAACCATTTGCCGATCACACCGTATATTTCTATCTGAATTGCCGCCGGCAAGTGGCCCCGACCTTCACCGCTTTTATTTTAGGTCGCAGTTATGAAAATAAAGAAAAGTAAAGAAAAAGAAAGAAAGTTGCGGCGTCTCCTCGGCCTCCACTCCCCTCGCTGCGTTTTGTTCTGGTTGATCTATAATTAGAGGCCGAATACTCCGAAATCTAACGATCGTCTCATCAGCCCATTGTCTTCATTGTAGAGATGAGGGTCCGTCTCCCCGCCGGAGAAAACAGAACGCGCTCAGCGCAGCAATCCGTTCCCCCGGCGCGTCCGGCGAGGAGGGAGGGGCGAGTCGTCTCCATTGTCGGGGGGGCGTCACACTCGCCGTATTGTTCCTCCGGTTCGATACCTTTTTAGGACAGATGCTTCTAGCGAGCGTTGGATTGAGAGCGATCGATTCCTCGCAGGCCACCAGCATTGTTCACCATTGAAGACTCAGCTGGGCTGTTGAACCTCCCGCCACACGCTGGGGCTGAGATCTTATTGATCGATATAATTCATTTCTCAGAAATTTGAGAGAGCAGATTGCAGTCACTTAGCCGGAGTGTATCAGCGGCGGCGATGGCGGCGGCGATGGCGGCGGCTGGAATCGTCCGTCACGGGGGCTGTGAAAGGGCCCCCCCCACGAGTCCCTCCAGAACCGCGAAAGACTTGCAGCGCACTGCGGGGGTATCACTTGGCAGAAATATTTTGTCGTTAAAAGCAAAATGTCTCCCCCCCCCCGATCCTCGCCGCTCTCGCCTCGCGTGCCGTATAAATCACGCCGCGCGCCGCGTGTTCTCAAGATGAATTAGAAAACAAATGCGTCGAGGGTGAAATATGGCGGCTTTATTGCGGCGGTGAATCATCTGCATACTGTAGTTACTTTCTGTCAGACCCGGGACAGGATTTTATTTTAATTAGTTGCTGATCTTTTTATTACTGAATAATTGTATGTCAGCTTGTCCGGAGCGCCCGGCGTGCTCTGCGCCATTCTACTCCGGAACGCGGAATTCCGGGGGGGGGGGGGGCATAAATCCGACTCAACGCTACAGATATAGGAACTCGACTACCGAAGGATCTTCTTCTAATCACTTAACCCTTCCATGACCAGAGACCCCCTTCATGCCTGGACCAAGCAGCGTTGTTATTGGTTGGTTATCTCAACTATGACCGATCGACCTTCCTAAATATTCTACACATTGATTGTTATCTATAAAGCCTTCTTTGGTAGTGTTTTAATAAATTACATATGTTATTTTTCATTATAAACTGTCAAATGTACAAACATGTTTTTTTTTTTTTTAAAGCAATTTACACTTTACACGCTTTTATTTATTTTTTATATTTTTCTGTTTATTTTTATTATTATTTCTTCATTTTATTATTATTTAGTTATGTATCTATTTGTTTAATTTCTTTTCTTTTGTTTTCTTTTATTATTATTTTTTCCCTTTTAATATCATTTACTTATTTATCTATTTGTTTAATTTATTTTCTTTTGTTTTCTTTTATTATTATTTCTTCCTTTTATTATTATTTACTTATTTATCTATTTGTTTAATTTCTTTTCTTTTTGTTTTCTTTTATTATTATTTTTCCCTTTTATTATCATTTACTTGTTTATCCATTTGTTTAATTTTTTTTAATTTTTTTTTATTTTATTATTATTTCTTCCCTTTTATTATTATTTACTTATTTAGCTATTTGTTTAATATCTTTTTCTTTTTTTAAATGTTATTATTATTTCTTTCCCTTTTATTATTATTTACTTATTTATCTATTTGTTTAATTTCTTTTGTTTTCTTTTATTATTATTTTTTCCCTTTTATTATCATTTACTTATTTATCTATTTCTTTAATTTTTTTTCTTTATTTTTTCTTTTATTATTATTTCTTCCCTTTTATTATTATTTACTTATTTAGCTATTTGTTTAATATTTTTTTCTTTTTTTTAATGTTATTATAATTTTTTTCCCTTTTATTATTATTTACTTATTTATCTATTTGTTTAATATTTTTTTTTTCTTTTTTTTCTTTTATTATTTTTTTTTTTATCCTGAGTGGACGTCATATGATGTTCAGTCAGGAAGCTTTAACACTCATCCCAAAGGTGTTCTATGGGGTTGAGGTCAGGACTTTGTGCAGGTCAGTCAAGTTCCTTCACCCCAAACTCACTCATCCATGTCTATTTTTTTATTTTTATTGTTTACAATTATAATTTTTTTTTTTTTTTACACGCAGTGACCAGAGCAATATAATGTTACCATAGTAACACTGTATTACTCTTAGGAAGCGATCAGTATTTTTTAAAAAAAAATATTTACACTCTATGATTGCTTATAACTGAATTTTACAGTTATAAGCAACCATTTTATTCAGAATAAAAATTACTCATTCTGCGTTTACTATTGTGATTAGCTGTGATTGGCCACAGCTAATCACATAGTATAGATGGGCCGTGATTGGCCCTGTTTGTACCATGACCAATCATAGCTAGCAACACAATTGTACACAATGAGGAAGGCTCCGGACGAAACGCGTTAGCACTACAGATGTAGCACTGCTGTTAGTGTCAAATAAAAAATTTGTAAGAAGAAGCATTCGTGTTGCCGGCATTTCTTGCACAATTGTACACAATGAATGACATGAAAAGGAATGGAAGCCAACCATTGTTTACAACTGTCATGTGATCTGCTGTGATTGGTCACAGAGGTCACATGGTATTGGTACCCCTGATGACGTCACATATGACGAAACAATCGTCGGGACGCTACGCACACACGCTCTGCGCATGTGCGATTTGACCTTATGGACCTGTACGGATTTTTCAACTTGCAAGTTACTCTGAACTGGAATCGGCTATCCAGTGTTTTTATGTAGCTGCCGAACCCCCCCTTTTTTTTACCAAATAAATACGCTTAACCGGTTCCTGACCGGCGCAAAATGGCACGGCTGGGCAAATGGGCGTACCTGTATGTCCCTTTAAATTTGCTGCTGTGCCATTCCGCAGACTCATTTGCCGCAGGAATACCCGCGATCACCTCATGGAGAGGAAGAACGGGGAGATGCTGATGTAAACAAGCATCTCCCTGTCCTGCTCAGTGACAGCGTCACTGATCTCTGCTCCCTGTGATCGGGAGCAGTGATCACTGATGTGTCACACGTAGCCCCCCCCCCCCACACAGTTAGAAACACTCCCCAGGGCACACTTAACCCCTACACTGCCCCCCTAGTGGTTAACTCCTTCACTTCCAGTGTCATTTACACAGGAATCAGTGCATTTGTATAGCTCTGATCACTGTATAAAGGTGAATGGTCCCAAAAATGTGTCAAAAATGTCCGATGTGTCCGCCATAATGTTGCAGTAATGATAAAAATCGCTGATCGCCGCCATTACTAGTAAAAAAAAAAATATTAATAAAAATGCCATAAAACGAACCCCTATTTTGTAAACGCTATAACTTTTGCGCAAACCAATCAATAAACGCTTGTTGCGATTTTTTTTCCCCAAAAATATGTAGAAGAATACGTATCGGCCTAAACTGAGGAAAAAAAAACGTTTTTTAGACATTTTTGGGGGTTATTTATTATAGCAAAATGTAAAAAATAATGTGTTTTTTTCAAAATTGTTGCCTCAATTTTGTTTGTGAGCCGCGTCGCACGTCCGCGCAATTGTCAGTTAAAGCGAAGCGGTGCCGAATCGCAAAAGGTGCTCTGGTCTTTGGCCAGCAAAGTGGTCCGGGGCTTATGTGGTTAAAAGAGACACTCCGCACTATTTGGGCTTTTTCTATTCTTGGATATTAGCCACTAGGGATGAGCCGAACACCCCCCCTGTTCGGTTCGCACCAGAACCTGCGAACAGACCTAAAATTCGCGTGAACTTTTGAACCCTATTAAAGTCTATGGGACTCGAATGTTCAAAATCTAAAGTGCTGATTTTAAAGGCTGAGTGGATTACCACCGCTGGAATCTTTTTTTTTTTTTTTTTAATAAAGGACCTTTCCCAACGGTGTCTGTGTGTTTTTTTAACTATTTTTTACACTTTCTTTGTGAAATGGTAGGGGTACTTTTGTACCCCCTTACCATTTCAAACAGGGGGGGGGGGGGGCGTGATCTGGAGGTCCCCTTGTTAAAGGGGGCTTCCAGATTCTGATAAGCCCCCCGCCCCCAGACCCCCACAACCACCGGCCAGGGTTGTGGGGATGAGGCCCTTCTCCTCATCAACATGGGGACATGGTGCTTTGAGGGGTCACAGACCCCCAAAGCATCCTCCCAATGTTGAGGGCATGTGGCCTGGTACGGTTCAGGAGGGGGGGGGCGCTCTCTTGTCCCCCCCTCTTTTCCCGCGGCCTGCCAGGTTGCGTGCTCAGATAAAGGGTCTGGTATGGATTTTTGGGGGGAACTCCACGTCATTTTTTTTTTAAAATTGGCGTGGAGTTCCCCTTAATATCCATACTAGACCTGAAGGGCCTGGTAATTGAATTTGGCGGGGACCCCATGCATATTTTTTTTATCAATGACTTTCAATGACTGTTCTCTGTGTTACCGGGAGCCGACAATTCATTAGCCGCGAGTGATTTTAAATAGCTTTTTTTCCTGCAAAAATTACACTTTGTGCAGGGACAGTTCTAAGCATGGGAAACATGCGCCCCTACAGGCATACTATACACACCCCCCAGGTACGAAATTTAAAGGAATATTACACTTTTACTGTTTCAGTTTAAGCATTATTAAAATCACTGCTCCTGAAAAAACGGACGTTTTTAAAACTTATTTTTGCATTGATACATGTCCCCTGGGGCAGGACCCGGGTCCCAAACACTCCCCTGGGGCAGGACCCGGGTCCCCCAAACACTCCCCTGGGGCAGGACCCGGGTCCCCAAACACTCCCCTGGGGCAGGACCCGGGTCCCCAAAACACTCCCCTGGGGCAGGACCCGGGTACCCCAAACACTTTTTATGACAATAACTTGCATATAAGCCTTTAAAATTAGCACTTTAGATTTCTCCCATAGACTTTTACAGGGTGTTCTGCGGCTTTTCGAATATGCCACAAACACCCCAAATTGTTCGCTGTTCGGTGAACAGGCAATGTTCGAGTCGAACATGAGTTTGACTCGAACTCAAAGCTCATCCCTATTACTAGACATGTGCAATTTGTTTATTTTTTTTTCGTTTTTCGTTTTTTTTCGTTATTTTCGTTCGTTCGTTTTCGTACGAATGAACGAATCATTCGAATCGTACGAATCCGAATAACGAATCGTAATGAATCGTTCGATTCGTACGAAAACGATTAACGAATCATTCGAATCGAACGAATTTGAAAAACAACGAAAATCCGAAAAAAACTAATTAGAAACAACGAATGTACTAATGAAGAAATTCCGAAAAACGAAAACGAACGAAAAAATTCATACATTCGTAACTTTTTTTTTTTTTTTGTTGAATTGGTAATTTTCCGTGTCCCTTACAATGGCGCTGCTAAACGTGCTTCGAATGGATTGAACAAAAAATTCGTACATTCGTAACTTTTTTTTTTGATTCGTAACTTTTTTTTTTTTCGATTTGTAACTTTTATTTTTTATTTTTTTCAATTTTGTAATTTTCCGTGTCTCTAGTGAACCTAAAAATTCGTACATTAGTAACTTTTTTTTCGATTCATAACTTTTTTTTTTTTTTTTTTTCGATTTGTAATTTGCCGTGTCTCTATTAACCACTTCAATACCAGACACTTAGACACCTTCCCGCCCAAGCCAATTTTCAGCTTTCAGCGATGTCGCAATTTGAATGACAATTGCGCGGTCATGCTACTCTGTACCCAAACAAATTTTTTATCATTTTGTTCCAACAAATAGAGCTTTCTTTTTGGTGGTATTTGATCACCTCTGCGATTTTTTATTTTTTGCGCAACAAACAAAAAAAGACCGAAAATTTTGCAAAAAAACAAGTTTTTCTTTGTCACTGTTAATTTTTTTTGTAAATAAGTGCGTTTTCTTCTTCAATGACGGGCACTGATAAGGCGGCACTAATGGGCACTGATAAGGCGGCACTGATGGGCACCGATGAGGTGGCACCAATTAGGGGGCACCGATGAGGTGGCACTGATGATGGGCACTGATAGGCGGCACTGATGGGCACTGATAGGTGGCACTGATGGGCATTGATAGGTGGCACTGGTATGCGGCACTGATGGGCACTCAGGTGGCACTGATGGGCACTCATAGGCGGCACTGACGGGTACTTATGGGTGGCACTGATGCACACATATAGGTGGCACTGATAGGTGGCATGGATGGGCACTGATAGGTGGCATGCATGGGCACTGATAGGTGGCATGGATGGGCACTGATAGGTGGGCATGGGTGGGCACGGATGGGCACTGATAGGTGGCACTGATGGACGCTGATGAGTGGCACTGATAACACTTATGGGTGGCATTGCTGGGAATCCTTTTTTTTTACTTTTTTTTAAATTAAATATGATGTGCCAATCAGTGCCCATCTGTGGGCACTGATTGGCATATTTTTGATTTTTTTTTAACATGTGGATGGCCATGGGGGATGTACCTGGCCATCCACATGCTGGGGGCTTCCCTGGTGGTCCTGGGGGCTTCCCTGGTGGTCCTGGGGGCTTCCCTGGTGGTCTAGTGTGGGCATCTGAGGGGGGGCTGCGCTGATAAACAATCAGCGCAGACCCCCCCTGTCAGGAGAGCCGCCGATCGGCTCCCCTCTACTCGCGTCTGTCAGACGCGAGTGAGGAAAAGCCGATCAACGGCTCTTCCTGTGTACATCGTGATCAGCCGTGATTGGACACGGCTGATCACGTGGTAAAGAGCCTCCGCCGGAGGCTCTTTACCGAGATCAGTGTAGCGGTGTGTCAGACTGACACACCGCTCCACCGATCGCCGCGATGCGCGCCCCCCACGGGCGCGCGGCGGCTGTTATCCTGAAGGACGTCATATGACGCCCAGTCAGGATAACGAAGCCACTTCCCGGACGTCAATTTACTATTGACCGGGCGGGAAGTGGTTAAACCAAAACATTTGTACATTCGTAACTTTTTTTTCAATTCGTAACTTTTTTTTTCGATTCGTAACTTTTTTTCGATTCGTAAACTTTTTTTTTTTTTTTTTTCGATTTGTAATTTTCCGTGTCTCTATTGAACAAAAAAATTTCGTACATTTGTAACTTTTTTTTTCGACTCGTAACTTTTTTTTTCGATTCGTAAATTATTAAAATGTAATAATAGCATACACATTACATAAAATTATGAATTATGCTCCGATTACGAATCTACGAATGTTACGAATGTACGAATAAATACGAATGCGTCCGAAAATTAAACTAACGGAAAAAACAATTCAACGAAAAAATAACTCTTACGAATGTACAAATCGTTACGAATCCGAACAACGACGACTTACGAATGTACGAATCGTTACGAATCCGAACACCGACGAATTATGAATGTACGAATCGTTACGAATCGACGGAAACGAAAAAAACGAAACGAAAAAAAAACGAAATTAAAATAAATGAATTTTTTTTTGTTGTGCACATGTCTACCTATTAGCCACTTAAGAACTTTGCACTCATGCTGCACTTTTTTTTTTTTTAGCATTTATTGCGTTAAACTTTTCCTATATGCATTTTTTTTTTGCCTATCGGACATATATTGCACATGTGGACATTGTAACTTTTTGGGTCACATATAGCACTACAACGTGCGTTTGTGTTTTGCAACTTTTCTGTTTACGTCCCTTTTTTGCATTTAATTGCATATGAATTGGACATCTGCTCATTTCTAATTGCTGTATGGCACATTTGCACTTTATTACGTATCATTAGTATTGCATTGCACTTTTGGGTAATACTTTTTGTTGCCACGCCCGCACGCCAGGCGCGATCCGGGAGGATGTCATATGACGTCCACCCGGATCGATGAAAGTTTGGGGCGGGAACTGGTTAAAGACATATCAGGGTTGATTTACTAAAGGCAAATAGACTTGAGTTGCCCCCGGGGGTTAGTAAAGGAGGGGGGTGCTCTGTTGACTCCCATCATCCAATCACGTGCAAGCACCAATATTGTTTTTTTTTCTCTTCTTTCCCTTGCCTGTGATTGGGTATTCTTTGTAAAGTGAAGCTTCACCACATTTCCTAAGCTCTGGAGCAACGGCCCTTGCAAAGTGCACCGTCTATTGGCCTTTAGTAGATCCCCCCCCCCCCATCGCCCGGCGTTTGGTGGGTCGGTCTTAGCGGGTAGCAAACGATGGGTTCAGTGATGGAGCACTTTGACTTTTATTGCCCATCCAGAACACTTGTATGAAATGTCAGGTGACGCTGCACGGCGGGTGCTTAAGTGCATGTTATTTATGGGGTCAGAAGAAGAAGCGTCTCCCACCCACAGCTGCACTGCCAGCACACTGAGAGGTGCCAGTCAGGCCGGGATTTACGGCTCCTTCTCTCCGGACTGCGCCTTGGTGGCTCTTTCACATCTGTTGTGTAGCGAGGAGCTTTGCTGCAAAGGTTAATGTTCCTGTAAGCCTCGGCTTCCCAGATGTTTTCTGAAATTCACTATATGCCAATCGACTCGTTTCATCCCCAACTCGCCTTCTGTCTGAGAAGCCTCCGATGCGCTCTCTCAAGTGTTGATGGAATATTATTGACTGGGTGACCTTCTACAGATGGATAGTTGGCTCTTTAAGGTAACCGGTGTATGGAGGTCGGGGGCTTCATAGCACAGAGAGGGTTCCAGGTAAACCAGATCCCATCAGGGACACGATCTGCAGATTGAGACATTGGGACTCAGGCAGGACAGTTTTTAAGGCAGGGCCAAAGGGGCAGCTGCCCTGGGCCCCATCATTGTAGTGGGGCCCAAAGAAGCTGCCTCATACTTGCCAACTATCCCAGTTTAAATTCCCTTATCCCTTGAAGTTTTAATCCCGTGCTGTGTCCCGATATCTCAGCGTAAACTTCTGCTGCTGCTGCCCAGCTTTATGTAAATAGTCATGGACTGCGGCATAGATATGTAAATAGAGGTGGCATTCATATGTATATCATGTCCCCCTGAGGTCACAGCCCCCATCGCTTCTGCTGAATTCTGCCCACTGGGGAGGTAAAGGAGCATGCTTGAAAGTCCTGCCTACAACTGTGGTCATTAGGCCCAACATCAGCCTGTTCTGCAAAAGTAAGTAAATTGGAGGTGGAACCCTTCTTCAAAATAACATGGGGCCACAGCACCCTGAATTTTGGTGCATGTGAATACGCAGGCAGGCAGTGAGGAGACGATGTGCTGTAACCTTTAGCAACCAATCAGTGAGCAGTAATGCTGGGCACTAACCTCTTGCAACCAATCAGTGAGCAGTAATAATGTGCAAGAACCTCTAACAACCAATTAGTGAGTGGTATAGATGTTCAGTAACCTCTAGCAACCAGTGAGCAGTATTAATGTACAGCAATCTCTAGCAACCAATCAACAAGCAGAAGTCATGAGCTGTAGCCTCTAGAAAATAACAGCCATAATGTGCTGTAACCTCCAGCAGCCAATCAGTGAGCAGTAATGCTGTGCACTAACCTCTTGCAACCAATCAGTGAGCAGTAATAATGTGCAAGAACCTCTAACAACCAATTAGTGAGTGGTATAGATGTTCAGTAACCTCTAGCAACCAGTGAGCAGTATTGATGTACAGCAATCTCTAGCAACCAATCAACAAGCAGAAGTCATGTGCTGTAACCTCTAGAAAATAACAGCCATAATGTGTGCTGTAACCTCCAGCAACCAGTCAGTGAGCGGTAATGATACACTGTAACCTCTGGCAACCAATCGCAATCGCTGCCTGATCTGCTTTGTATGTCTCAAAGCATGTGGAGAGCGAAATTGCGTGGAAGAGGGGGCCCAAGAAACGTTTGCCCAGGGTCCAATCAATATTAAAGACGGCCCGGGACTCAGGGGGTGGGAGAAAGTTCCTTCAACAGAGTCAACAGCTTATTGCTGCATGGCCTTTATTTCTCCATCCTTCCTCAGTGATTGGTGAGGAGAGATACCAGCCTCGGCCCTCAACACCAATTGCCCCGGGAGAGCTATAAAGAACAGAGCAGCCATGGAAGGAGGAAGGACAGGTAGAAAGAGCGGTCATCAGAAGATTGGCCATGAATACGCTGGTTCTGGACCTCCAGAGAGAGGAAGATCGGTTAGAAAGATTGGTCATTGGAGGTTTAGTCATGAATATGCTGGTTCTGGACCTCCAACAAAAGGTAGAATATATAGAAATTCACGACTCGACTCCGCAAACTCCCTCTACATAGGACTACCTAAATACCAGATCACACGCCTACAAGTCGTCCAAAACACGGCATCAAGACTGATAACGGCAGGCATGTCCAAAGTCCAGACCCCCGGGTCTATCGCGGCAATGATGGGGGGCTACATTCCTAGCAATGATGGGGGTCTGCATTCCTGGCAATGATGGGGGTCTGCATTCCTGGCAATGATGGGGGTCTGCATTCCTAGCAATGATGGGGGTCTGCATTCCTGGCAATGGTGGGGGTCTGCATTCCTGGCAATGATGGGGTCTGCATTCCTGGCAATGATGGGGGGCTGCATTCCTAGCAATGATGGGGGTCTGCATTCCTGGCAATGATGGGGGTCTGCATTCCTGGCAATGATGGGGGTCTGCATTCCTAGCAATGATGGGGGTCTGCATTCCTGGCAATGGTGGGGGTCTGCATTCCTGGCAATGATGGGGGTCTGCATTCCTGGCAATGATGGGGGTCTGCATTCCTCGCAATGATGGGGGTCTGCATTCCTAGCAATGATGGGGGTCTGCATTCCTGGCAATGATGGGGGTCTGCATTCCTAGCAATGATGGGGGTCTGCATTCCTGGCAATGATGGGGGTCTGCATTCCTGGCAATGATGGGGGGCTGCATTCCTGGCAATGATGGGGGTCTGCATTCCTGGCAATGATGGGGGTCTGCATTCCTAGCAATGATGGGGGTCTGCATTCCTAGCAATGATGGGGGTCTGCATTCCTGGCAATGATGGGGGTCTGCATTCCTGGCAATGATGGGGGGCTGCATTCCTGGCAATGATGGGGGGCTGCATTCCTGGCAATGATGGGGGTCTGCATTCCTAGCAATGATGGGGGTCTGCATTCCTGGCAATGATGGGGGTCTGCATTCCTGGCAATGATGGGGGTCTGCATTCCTAGCAATGATGGGGGTCTGCATTCCTGGCAATGATGGGGGTCTGCATTCCTGGCAATGATGGGGGTCTGCATTTCTGGCAATGATAGGGGGCTGCATTCTTGGCAGTGATGGGGGGCTACATTCTTGGCAGTGATGGGGGGCTACATTCTTGGCAGTGATGGGGGGCTGCATTCTTGGCAGTGATGGGGGGCTACATTCTTGGCAGTGATGGGGGGCTACATTCTTGGCAGTGATGAGGGGCTACATTCTTGGCAGTGATGAGGGGCTGCATTCCTGGTAATGGTGGGGATCCGCATGGAAGAAAACCATCGGGCCTTCAGGAAAAAACTCAAGACCACCTCTTCTAATAAGGACAACACAGGACAGACCAAGCGCCTCGAGGTGATTCAGTTCCCATTTGTAGCGCTATACAAAACATTCATTCAGAAACAGTGGCCATTGGTTCTGGCCCTCCAGAGAGAGGAAGTCATTCCTTGGACTCACGGATGGTGTCACCTCTATAGCGGTTGGAGGATATAGAGAACTGCCCATCCATGTGAAGATGCCACGACAGATTTAAAGGATCAGCAGAAGGGAATGTGATCTCCATGGATGAAGATAAATACGAGGCTTCCGGTGGCAGCCGGTCATTCCTACATGTCTCATTGTCCACTTCATCATCTAAAACAGCAATTTGCATAATATAGTCCACTGCTGGCTGTTCATCTGCCCCTGCAAGGCCTACTTCTTGTCTGCCACCAGGGGCAATATACCTCCCACTGACACCAATGATGGGGCACTATTCCTCCCACTGACACCAATGATGGGGCACTATTCCTCCCCTGACACCAATGATAGGACACTATTCCTCCCACTGACACCAATGATGGGCACTATTCCTCCCCTGATACCAATGATGGGGCACTATTCCCCCCACTGATACCAATGATGAGACACTATTCACCCCACTGACACCAATGATGGGGCACTATTCCTCCCACTGACACCAATGATGGGACACTATTCCTCCCACTGACACCAATGATGGGGCACTATTCCTCCCACTGATACCACACTATTCCTCCCACTGACACCAATGATGGGGCACTATTCCTCCCACTGACACCAATGATGGGGCACTATTCCTCCCCTGACACCAATGATGGGGCACTATTCCTCCCACTGACACCAATGATGGGGCACTATTCCTCCCCTGACACCAATGATGGGGCACTATTCCTCCCCTGATACCAATGATGGGGCACTATTCCCCCCACTGATACCAATGATGAGACACTATTCACCCCACTGACACCAATGATGGGGCACTATTCCTCCCACTGACACCAATGATGGGACACTATTCCTCCCACTGACATCAATGATGGGGCACTATTCCTCCCACTGATACCAATGATGGGACACTATTCCTCCCACTGACACCAATGATGGGGCACTATTCCTCCCACTGATACCGATGATGGGACACTATTCCTCCCACTGACACCAATGATGGGCACTATTCCTCCCACTGACACCAATGATGGGACACTATTCCTCCCACTGACACCAATGATGGGGCACTATTCCTCCCACTGACACCAATGATGGGGCACTATTTCTGCCACTGATACCAATGATGGGACACTATTCCTCCCACTGACACCAATGATGGGACACTATTCCTCCCACTGATACCAATGATGGGGCACTATTCCTCCCTCTGACACCAATGATGGGACACTATTCCTCCCACTGACACCAATGATGGGACACTATTCTTCCCACTGACACCAATGATGGGGCACTATTTCTGCTACTGATACCAATGATGGGGCACTATTCCCACTGACACCAATGAAGGGACACTATTCCTCCCACTGACACCAATGATGGGGCACTATTCCTTCCACTGATACCAATGATGGGGCACTATTCCTCCCACTGACACCAATGATGGGCACTATTCCTTCCACTGACACCAATGATGGGGCACTATTCCTCCCACTGACACCAATGATGGGGCACTATTCCTCCCACTGACACCAATGATGGGCACTATTCCTCCCACTGACATCAGCAATTAGTGACTATTAGTCACTAATCTGCTCCTACTGACTTCTGATTCCTCTTTATTGGTATCTCTTGGTATGGGTGACTCCCACTGAGCAAAAAACAAAAAAAACTGACTGACGGATAACTGGCCCTTTGATTAAAAGAAGTTGAGGCCCCTGACAGCTGACTGTGTTGCGGTTTGGCGTACAGAAGTGTGGAAGGGAAGCCTCCGACGCGTTTCGTTCAATCAGCAGTGATCGCTGAAGGTGAGTCCAGGAGATCGGATTGCTGCTGACCGATCCACCAATGATCTCCGTGTATATCACACGGCAGATAGTCGCCTCCTTTGTCAGACATTTCCCGGGGTCGTCCTACTTGTGGAATTTGTGGAATCATGAAGAATATAATTGGTATTTTTGTGTCGCGTTTTGTTCTCCGGCTTCGGAAACACCTGTTAACAATCTGCGGCTGATTACTTTGATCTCCCGATAATTACTTCACATGGTGAGGATTGTTTAATCTGCTTTAAGCGTCGCCCCCCCCCCCCCTTTTTACTTAAGTGTTATGAAAGCCTCCCGAGCAGCGAGGCGTATCGTTCGATCAAACGTCTCAGATTAAACATGCCAGACGCATTCCCGATCCTCCCCTCCCCCCAATCCCCAACTTTTCCCAACCCATCCGCAGTTATCGATTCAAATATAATTCACTTGTATCGCCGCTCGGTGAAACGCGTTCTTCTCTGCGTTGGGTTTTTTCGCAGTCTTCTGTTTGGGTGTCTGATTTATTCACAGCAATTAGTTAATTATGTTTCGGTAGTTAATTATCATGTTACTGGGTGATTAATGGCTCCCGACTCGTTTAGGGGAGGTAAAACGCGTATCTCTGCTAAAAAAACAACAACTTTAACTGTTATTGGAGGATGGAGCTGCGGGGGATGGAGATCACCCAAAGGGATGGAATGAGGAGGTGATTGGCTGTTCTTATGGAAAAGATCCGTGTGCAGTTGTTATATGAATTTAACCCCTTGGGCTCTGGAAGTTTTTACCCCCCTTCATGACCAGGCCATTTTTTTTCTATTCAGCACGGCGCTACTTTAACTGACAAATGCTCAGCCTTGTAACTCTGTGCCCAGATGACATGGCAGCTCATCCCCCACAGTTATTACCTTTTGTTTAAACTTGACCCTCCCTTCTAGATTGTAAGCTCCGAGAATCAGAGACCTCCGATCCCTCCTGTATTGATTTGTATTGTAACTGTACCGTCTGCCCTCATGTTGTAAAGCGCTGCGCAAACTGTTGGCGCTATATAAATCCTGTATAATAATAATAATAAATATATCATTTTTTTTTTACACAAATAGAGCTTTCTTGGGGGTATTTGATCACCTCTGTCTTTTAAAAAAAAAGAAAAGTAGAAAATAATGAGTTTGTTTTTTTTTTCAACATTTTAAGTCTTTTTATTTTATCAATAATGATATTATTATTTATTATATAATAAATATAATATAAATATAGTATATATATACATATATATTTAAATATATATATATATATATAATAATATATATATATATATATATATATATACATATAAATATATATATATATATATATATATATAAATATATATATATATATACACTATATGTATATTATATTTATTATATAATAAATAATAATATCATTATTGATAAAATAAAAAGACCGAAAATGTTGAAAAAAAAAAGCAAACTCATTATTTTCTACTTTCCGTTCTAAAACACATCTGATAAAAATCATATTTCTCCATACATTTTGGCCTATATGAATTCTGCTACATGTCTTTGGTAAAAAACAAAAAACAATCCCAATAAATGTATGTTAATTGGTTTGTGCGAAAGTTATACGTCTACAAACAATGGGATATACACTATATTACCAAAAGTATTGGGACGCCTGCCTTTACACGCACGTGAACTTTAATGGCATCCCAGTCGTAGTCCGGAGGGTTCAATATTGAGTTGACCCACCCTTTGCAGCTACAACTCTTCATCTTCAACTCTACGGCTCAGTCCCTGCTGAGTTTTTGTCCCCCCGATGTAATCTCCGATGTCCCCCCGGTGTAATCTCCGGTGTTCCCTCCGGTGTAATCTCCGGTGTCCCCCCGGTGTAATCTCTGGTGTCCCCCCAGTGTAATCTCCGGTGTAATCTCCGGTGTAATCTCCGGTGTAATCTCCGGTGTAATCTCCGGTGTAATCTCCGGTGTAATCTCCGGTGTAATCTCCGGTGTAATCTCCGGTGTCCCCCCGGTGTAATCTCCGGTGTCCCCCCGGTGTAATCTCTGATGTAATCTCCGATGTAATCTCCGGTGTTCCCTCCGGTGTAATCTCTGGTGTAATCTCCGGTGTCCCCCCGGTGTAATCTCCGGTGTCCCCCCAGTGTAATCTCCGGTGTAATCTCCGGTGTCCCCCCGGTGTAATCTCCGGTGTAATCTCCGGTGTCCCCCCGGTGTAATCTCCGGTGTAATCTCCGGTGTCCTCCCGGTGTAATCTCCAGTGTCCCCCGGTGTAATCTCCGATGTCCCCCGGTGTAATCTCCGGTGTCCCCCCGGTGTAATCTCCGGTATCCCCCGATGTAATCTCCGATGTCCCCCGGTGTAATCTCCGATGTCCCCCCGGTGTAATCTCCGGTGTAATCTCCGGTGTAATCTCCGGTGTAATCTCCGGTGTCCCCCCGGTGTAATCTCCGGTGTCCCCCCGTGTAATCTCCGGTGTAATCTCCGATGTCCCCCCGGTGTAATCTCCGGTATCCCCCGATGTAATCTCCGATGTCCCCCGGTGTAATCTCCGATGTCCCCCCGGTGTAATCTCCGGTGTAATCTCCGGTGTAATCTCCGGTGTAATCTCCGGTGTCCCCCCGTGTAATCTCCGGTGTAATCTCCGGTGTCCCCCGGTGTAATCTCCGGTGTCCCCCGGTGTAATCTCCGGTGTCCCCCCAGTGTAATCTCCGGTGTCCCCCCGTGTAATCTCCGGTGTCCCCCGTGTAATCTCCGGTGTAATCTCCGGTGTCCCCCGGTGTAATCTCCGATGTCCCCCGGTGTAATCTCCGGTGTAATCTCCGGTGTAATCTCCGATGTCCCCCCGGTGTAATCTCCGATGTCCCCCGGTGTAATCTCCGGTGTAATCTCCGGTGTCCCCCCGATGTAATCTCCGATGTCCCCCGGTGTAATCTCCGGTGTCCCCTGGTGTAATCTCCGGTGTCCCCCGGTGTAATCTCCGGTGTAATCTCCGGTGTCCCCCCCGGTGTAATCTCCGGTGTCCCCCCGGTGTAATCTCCGGTGTCCCCCCGGTGTAATCTCCGGTGTAATCTCCGGTGTCCCCCCGTGTAATCTCCGGTGTAATCTCCGGTGTCCCCCCGGTGTAATCTCTGGTGTCCCCCGGTGTAATCTCCGGTGTAATCTCCGATGTCCACAAACAGGAAAGGACTTTGGCTTTTTTTTTCCATTCGGCTCATTTTCCTCCCTCCTGATTTGAATAAATGTCAGGCCGCCCCTCGCTGGGGATCGCTCCATTAAAAAAAAACGCCTGTTATCTGCCTCAGCGAGTCCTTTATTGAGTATACTGAGAATTGTTTATCGGGAGCTGGAGACTGATCAATCATGTTTGACATTTCCTGGCTCGGTGCGCTGGGGTATTTCCCTCCTGCTAGTAATTAAACGGACAATTCCATTGCTGGGAGGGCGGGGATGTCACAGGCTTTTTGGTGTTTATCTATCACAGGCGGCCCTGGCAAGAGCCCCGGTGTATACCACATGGATATACAATACGGAATCTGCGGTTTAAGGGAAAAAGGAAAACAAAAAAGCTCCATATGTGTGAGAGGGAGAGAGCGGAGATCTGCCGCAATGTGCGAAGACGGAACTGCTGATAGAGCAGCGCCGGGCAGGTGCCACGCTCCTTCTAAGCCAATTATCCTCCAATCTCCAGAGGGCGGATGTAAACATCGCACCGGGGGGAATAAAATTAAAAAGAAGAACCAAGTAAGCTTAAAAATAAAAACAACAAGCAGAGAAAAAAACAATTCCTGCTGACTGGCGGGGAAGAAGCCGGCTTGGGGGAGAATACGCCGCACCGCCCTACGTCCTCCGAAAATGTCTGAACCGACGGACGCGCATGCGGGACTGCGATGTGCTGGGTGTCACCCCTCCACCAATCACTCACACTACCACTATTATTTGCTGATGGTCACTTTAGCGCCCTTTTCACAACAATGCGTTTTTTTCTGCGTTTTTACCTTGCAATAAAAGTGTTTCCCCTTAAACCCTATGGGACTCCTCACGCCACTGCTGCAGGTGCGGTGCGTTTTGTAGAGTCCTGCATTCAGCATCTTTGGTGCGATTTTAAATACCAAACCAAGAAAACGCAGCTCCCCACTGAAATGAATGGAAAACGTGGCAAAAACGCATAAAAAAACGCACCATGTTTTGCATTTTTTTTTAGCATTTTTGTCCATTTTCTGTAGGTGCAGGCAATCAGAAAATGCACCGGAAACACATCTAAAACTAGACAAAAATGCAGCAAAAACCAGCATGCGTTTTTACCATGATTTTTGCTACAGAGCGGTGCAAGAGCAGTCCTAATGCCAGAAAAAGGAAAAGGTTGTCCTGGGAGTGCAAATATGTGAGAGAACTACTACAGAACTACTACAGAACTACTACAGCACCCGGGGGGGGGGGGGGATGAGCAAGGAGCGAGGCAGGAAACCCACGACAGCCGTAGTTACATTGTTACTTGTATTTCCCTGTTTATAAATGTATATAAGGCCATCAACTCTTTATAGAGAATAAAAAATAAAAACAGTGCCGCACTACTGAAAATATAAGTCAACAAATATGTGTCAAACCACAACATTGTGTAAATGATAATAATATAAAGAATGAATTATAATAATGTATCAAGTTTTACTAATATAAACAATGAAAGGTAATGTATCAAATGATGATAATATAAAGAGTGAAAGATAAAAATGTATCAAACGACAAAAATATAAATATTGAATGATAATAATGTATCAAATGATATTAATATAAACAATGAATGGTAATAATACATCAAATGATAATATCTATAATGAATGATTACAAAAAAGGTAAACAAAGTGAAACAAATCATCACAATAAAACTATAATGTGATTAAGTGAAAATCGAAATCAGGTGAACAAATCACAGAAATCCAAAGTTCATATCCTCTGGTGATGTCACAGTCTCTCTCTCTCTCTCTCTCTCTCTATCTATATATATATATATATATAACGCTTCCTAGGTGTAGTAGACTTGTGACGCCACAACTCCAGTGCTGCACAGAAAACATCCATCAAACAAAGTGCTTCACCTCCTAACTGTTACCCTGGTCATATCTGATCAATGTCATTGTCCATATTTGGGCAGTGATGTCACTGTTATCCCCGCCCCTTTGCTTACCTGGCTGGAGATTTCTGACCATGTAAGAACTGTGCCGCTGATGTCAGCGGTTGCTAGGGACGCGTTGGGCGCCAGCACCTGCTGCTTCCTTAGCAACCATTGACAGCGGGATAGTTGTCATATATAGAAGTTGTAGAAATGCGTCTTCTGTATATAATGCTCGGCCCTCACCAAAGAGGGGAGCGAATGTGAAAGTTGTTGGGGTGTTTCTCTAAGCTGTTGGCTGATCCCTATTATTCCGGGCTGGCTGGATTTTTGACACCCTGAGTGAAACCTGTCACTGTCTCTACTTCTGTCAGCCATGTAACAGAGGGAAGGCACCCCCATCCCTGCAGTAAACCATTGCGCCCTCATGCCCACCCCTCTGCCCGCCCTTCTGCCCACCCCTCTTACCCCCCCCCCGCCCTGGCCCTGGTACTAAGAGTGAGCCGCGGACTGCTCACTCACTTTCTATTAGGCTCAGTTCACGCACATTTTTGCTCATTTTTTGTTTTTGTCACGCATAACGCGGCCCTTTCATTTTAATAGGCTGCCCCACACGTGACAAACGCAGCGAAGTGGCTCGTGGCGCTTTTGGGTGTTTTGCATTTTTTTAATTAACTTAATTAACACTTTGGTGACTGGGGCCAGGCCAGGCCGGCTCGGTTCCCGGCTCTGCTGCGGGTCGGAGTGCCGTTGTTCCACAGACAGCTGGGAATGTTTGTGGAGTATTGACCGGCGGCCTGTAATGAACTCCAATGTTTGAACAACGTGCCGCAATATCTTCTGTATATCAAATAGCCGTCCGGCTTTATTGAGTTACCAAAAAGAAAAAAAGCAAACATGGTGTCATCGGGGAGCCTTGCATCCCATCCCCCCCCCCCCCCCCAATATTAAAGAGGAACTCCACTCTAATATTAGAGGAGCTGATGTCATTTGGGAATGGAAATAAAATAGGCAAAATAAGAAATCCCAATTCATGGATTCCCTTATCACTAGTCGGGAGGAACTTCTTGTAACTTTGTAACAATTTTTTTTTTAGATACTGTAAATAGTAAAGGAAAGAAAATGAGTGTCTATCGCATTTCTCAGGTTCTCTTGCAATGCCACTTAAATTCACAACTTTGCGCAAACTTACTGCGGTACCGTGTGATTCGGTGCCCGACCAGTGCGCTGCACGTGTGAACTACGCTTGTGGTAGACATGTGCAATTCATTTCGTTCCAAATTCGTTTTTTTTTTTTATGAAGTTCCACGAATTTGTTAATTCAGGAACATCCAAATTACGAAAAAACGTTCAGTGAATTTTTCCAAATACCGTATATACTCGAGTATAAGCCGACCAGAATATAAGCCGAGGCACCGAATTTTACCACAAAAAAATGGAAAACGTATTGACTCGAGTATAAGCCTAGGGTGAGAAATGCGCAGCTACTGTAAGTGGAAAAGAGGGTCAACAATGCCCATTTGCAGCCTCACTGTGCCCATTTGCAGCCTCACTGTGCCCATGTGCAGCCATAGGTCCTCCGAACATCATTAACCACTTTCAGCCCCGGACCAATTTGCAGCCAAAGGACCAGGCCCCTCATTGCGATTCGGCACTGCGTCGCTTTAACTGACAATTTGTGCGGTCGTGCGACATGGCTCCCAAACAAAATTGACGTCCTTTTTTTTTCCCACAGATAGAGCTTTCTTTTGGTGGTATTTGATCGCCCCTGCGGTTTTTATTTTTTGCGCTATAAACAAAAAAAGAGCGACAATTTTGAAAAAAAAACACATTATTTTTTATTTTTTTGCTATAATAAATATCCTCAAAAATATATAAAAAAACGTAATTTTTTCCTCAGTTTAGGCCGATACGTATTCTTCTACATATTTTTGGGTAAAGAAAATCGCAATAAGCGATTATTGATTGGTTTGCGCAGAAGTTATAGAGTTTACAAGATAGGGGATAGTTTTATAGCATTTTTATTAATCATTTTTTTTATTAGTAATGGCGGCGATCTGCGATTTTTTTTGTGACTGCGACATTATGGCGGACACATCGACATTTTTGACACATTTTTTTGGGACCATTGTCATTTATACAGCAATCAGTGCTATTTAAATGCATTGATTCCTGTATAAATGACACTGGCAGTGAAGGGGTTAACCACAAGGGGGCAGTGTAGGGGTTAAGTATGCCTAGGGGTGTGTTTCTTACTGTGGTGGGGGGGGGGGGCGTGGCTGTCAGCTAGTGAATGCTGATCTCTGCTCCAATCACAGGGAGCAGAGATAGGCGTCACTAGTTGCTAGGCAGAACTGGGAGATGCTGTTTATCTCGGCATCTCCCCGTTCAGCCTTCTCGTGAGACAATCGCGGGGGTCCCCGCGGCGATCGAGCCCGCGGGGACCACGACCGGACTCACGGGGGTCCCGACCGGCGCGGGAGCGCGCCGCTCCCGGCGCGCTCCCGGTGGCACGGACAGGCATTAAGGAGGGACTTATATATACGCCCCCCTGCCTGTACGTGCCATTCTGCCGACGTATATCGTCGGGCACCAGTCGGCAAGTGGCTAAGAGCGGGAGAAGTCGGAAGAAGACCTTCGGATGATGAAGTAGAAAGCCGGGCTCCTCCGCTAGTAAAAGAGCGGTAAAAGAGCAGAAGATAGCGGAGGTGCCCGGTGAGAAGATCCCCGAAGTCGGAAGAAGACCCCCCGGAGCTGTCTAATAAACTACTTTAAAAACCTGTTTGTGTTTTTTTATTGACACTTCTTCCCCCAGGTGAATGGGTAGGGGTACTATGTACCCCATACTCACATAGGGTGGGGGGCCCGTGATCTGGGGGCCCCCTTATTAAAGGGGTGCTCCCGGATTCTGATAAGCCCCCCGCCCGCAGACCCCGACACGGCCAGGGTTGTCGGGAAGAGACTCTTGTCCTCATCAACATGGGGACAAGGTGCTTTGGGGTGGGGGGGCGCCGGTTGAGGGCACGCGGCCTGGTATGGTTCAGGAGGGGGGTGCAAAATGGAACAAATTAATAATAAATAATAATAAGAAACAAAAAGTTTTTATTATTATTGTTATGTATTTATTATTAATTTGTTATGTTCCATTCGTTTAGAAGCGGCATTCGTTATTTCTGATAATTCGTAACTTCGGATAAATTCGTATTTGTTAAGTTCACTAACAGCCAAATTTGAAAGGAAATTCCAATACCTATCATTTAATAGTTAGTAAAAGTTAAGTTATTATTAGTTAATTATCATTTCAGAATTTTCTGGTTTTCCGATTGTTCGAATTTTTTGAATTTACAAATTTATGAATCTTCAAATATTCTAATTTATGAATATTCAGAAAGATGTGTTAAATGTATTTTTGTTAATTAACAAATTTGTTGAAATTCTTTAACCACTTGCCTACCAGGTACGAACACCCCCTTCCTGCCCAGGCCATTTTTCAGCTTTCAGCGCTGTCGCATTTGAATGACAATTGCGCGGTCATGCAAAGATGTACCTAAATAAATTTTTTATCATTTTTTCACCACAGATAGAGCTTTATTTTGGTGGTATTTGATCACCTCTGCGGTTTTTATTTCTTGCGCTATAAACAAATTAAGAGGGACAAGTTTGAAAAAAACACAATATTTCTTACTTTTTATTATAATAAATATCCAATTTTTATTTTTTTTTTTTAAACAAATTTTTTTCCTCAGTTTAGGCCGATACGTGTTCTTCTACATATTTTTGGTAAAAAAAAATCGCAATAAGCATCTATTGATTGGTTTGCGCGAAAGTTATAGCGTCTACAAAATAGGGATAGATTTATAGCATTTTTATTATTATTTTTTTTTACCTAGTAATGGCGGCGATTTTCGATTTTTATCATGACTGCGACATTGCGGCGGACATATCGGACACTTTTGACACTTTTTTGGGACCATTCACATTTATACAGCGATCCGTGCTATAAAAATGCATTGATTACTGTATAAATGTGACTGGCAGGGAAGGGGTTAACACTAGGGGGCGCTGCAGGGTTAATATGTTCCCTATGTAAGTGATTCTAACTGTGGGGGGAGGGGACTGACTGGGGGAGGGGACCGATCGGTGTCCCTATGTACAAGGGACACACCATCGGTCTCCTCTCCTCTGACAGGACGTGGATCTGTGTGTTTACACCCCATCATTACACACACAGATCCACGTCCTGCTCAGTTACCAGGCAATCGCGGGCGCCTGGCAGACATCGCGGCCGCCGGGCACGCGCATCGGGTCCCCAGCAACGTGGCAGGCATGCGCGCCCGCCCCCTAGTGGCCAAAAAGCTAGCGCCGTCATTTGACGGCGGCCCGCCACAAGGGCTGCACCGCTCCGCCGTCATTTGACAGTGGGCGGTCAGCTACAGGTTAAAAAACGAATTTGGAACTAAACGAATTGCACATGTCTGGAACCCACAATATAACGCACAATGCGACAAACACCAACAAAAACAATTGACCAACCACTCGCATATATAAATGTCCACGTATACCACTCTGATCATAGAAAAGAAACATATTAGGTGAATTATGAAGTCGCTTGGCACTTGCAAGAGATGAAATATAATCTGCAAATGATCTTCATGTTCAGGAAATAAAGCCCAAATGTCCTATATTGCTCCTCAGAGGAGGGATAAGCCTGGCGTGATGACATCACAAGGTCCTTCATCCCTCATCACATATCGTGACTAAGGATGGGCCCGGTGCTCGATGCGAACCCACGTTCGCATCGAGCACCGGGCGTTCGCTCGCTCGGCGAGCCCAGAACTATTTTGGCCGCTCGCATCACGTTCGTGTGTTGCGCGCGGCCCCGCAATGCATTGCGGCCGGCGCGGCCGACGCAGTGCATTGCTGGCTGATGATTGGCCAAGCATGCACTGTGACCCCGCATGCTTGGCCAATCACAGCCCCGGAAACTCGAAGAGCCATAATTGGCTACAGGCAGGACGCCTGTAGCCAATTACAGCTCAGGGGCTGTAGTACACGCCCCCCCCTATAAAAACGCCGCCACGCCGTCTGCGCCGGTCACATGCTGTTCCGGCGCAGATTGAGCAGGCTGTTCCTGTGACACTCTGCTGCATTTAGATAGATAGAGAGAGAGATTCACTTGCAGAGATTGAGTTAGATAGATTCAGTTACAAAGATTGATTGACAAAGAGGGGCTTGTAGTGTGCTCGTGGCAGGCAGGCAGAGCTCCTATATTTTGTTACCAGAAGCACCTATAGGACTTGTAGTGTGTTCGTGGCAGGCAGGCAGAGCTCCTATATTTTGTTACCAGAAGCACCTATAGGACTTGTAGTGTGTTAGTGGCAGGCAGGCAGAGCTCCTATATTTTGTTACCAGAAGCACCTATAGGACTTGTAGTGTGTTAGTGACAGGCAGGCAGAGCTCCTATATTTTGTTACCAGAAGCACCTATAGGACTTGTAGTGTGTTAGTGGCAGCAGGCAGAGCTCCTATATTTTGTTACCAGAAGCACCTATAGGACTTGTAGTGTGTTAGTGACAGGCAGGCAGAGCTCCTATATTTTGTTACCAGAAGCACCTATAGGACTTGTAGTGTGTTAGTGGCAGGCAGGCAGAGCTCCTATATTTTGTTACCAAAGCACCTATAGGACTTGTAGTGTGTTAGTGACAGGCAGGCAGAGCTCCTATATTTTGTTACAGAAGCACCTATAGGACTTGTAGTGTGTTAGTGGCAGGCAGGCAGAGCTCCTATATTTTGTTACCAGAAGCACCTATAGGACTTGTAGTGTGTTCGTGGCAGGCAGCCAGAGCTCCTATATTTTGTTCCCAGAAGCACCTATAGGACTTGAAAGTGTGTTAGTCCCATCACACACACAGAGCTATATTTTCTTACCAGAAGCACCTATAGGACTTGAAGTGTGTTAGTCCCATTACACACAAAGAGCTATACTTTGTTCCCAGAAGCACCTAATAGGACTTGAAGTGTGTTAGTCCCATTACTCACACAGAGCTATATTTTCTTCCCAGAAGCACCTATAGGACTTGAAGTGTGTTAGTCCCATTACACACACAGAGCTATATTTTCTTCCCAGAAAGCACCTATAGGACTTGAAGTGTGTTAGTCCCATTACACACACAGAGCTATATTTCTTCCCAGAAGCACCTATAGGACTTGAAGTGTGTTAGTCCCATTACACACACAGAGCTATATTTTCTTCCCAGAAGCACCTATAGGACTTGAAGTGTGTTAGTCCCATTACACACACAGAGCTATATTTTCTTCCCAGAAGCACCTATAGGACTTGAAGTGTGTTAGTCCCATCACACACACAGAGCTATATTTTGTTCCCAGAAGCACCTATAGGACTTGAAGTGTGTTAGTCCCATTACACACACAGAGCTATATTTTGTTCCCAGAAGCACCTATAGGACTTGAAGTGTGTTAGTCCCATCACACACACAGAGCTATATTTTGTTCCCAGAAGCACCTATAGGACTTGAAGTGTGTTAGTCCCATTACACACACAGAGCTATATTTTGTTCCCAGAAGCACCTATAGGACTTGAAGTGTGTTAGTCCCATCACACACACAGAGCTATATTTTCTTCCCAGAAGCACCTATAGGACTTGAAGTGTGTTAGTCCCATTACACACACAGAGCTATATTTTCTTCCCAGAAGCACCTATAGGACTTGTAGTGTGTTAGTCCCATTACACACACAGAGCTATATTTTCTTCCCAGAAGCACCTATAGGACTTGAAGTGTGTTAGTCCCATCACACACACAGTGCTATATTTTGTTCCCAGAAGCACCTATAGGACTTGAGTGTGTTAGTCCCATTACACACACAGAGCTATATTTTCTTCCCAGAAGCACTATAGGACTTGAAGTGTGTTAGTCCCATTACACACACAGAGCTATATTTTCTTCCCAGAAGCACCTATATGACTTGAAGTGTGTTAGTCCCATTACACACACAGAGCTATATTTTGTTCCCAGAAGCACCTATAGGACTTGAAGTGTGTTAGTCCCATCACACACACAGAGCGATATTTTCTTCCCAGAAGCACCTATAGGACTTGAAGTGTGTTAGTCCCACTACACACACAGAGCTATTTTTTCTTCCCAGAAGCACCTATGGACTTGAAGTGTGTTAGTCCCATTACACACACAGAGCTATATTTTCTTCCCAGAAGCACCTATAGGACTTGAAGTGTGTTAGTCCCATTTACACACACAGAGCTATATTTTGTTCCCAGAAGCACCTATAGGACTTGAAGTGTGTTAGTCCCATCACACACACAGAGCTATATTTTTCTTCCCAGAAGCACCTATAGGACTTGAAGTGTGTTAGTCCCATTACACACACAGAGCTATATTTTCTTCCCAGAAGCACCTATAGACTTGAAGTGTGTTAGTCCCATTACACACACAGAGCTATATTTTCTTCCCAGAAGCACCTATAGACTTGAAGTGTGTTAGTCCCATTACACACACAGAGCTATATTTTCTTCCCAGAAGCACCTATAGGACTTGAAGTGTGTTAGTCCCATTACACACACAGAGCTATATTTTCTTCCCAGAAGCACCTATAGGACTTGAAGTGTGTTAGTCCCATCACACACACAGAGCTATATTTTGTTCCCAAAGCACCTATAGGACTTGAAGTGTGTTAGTCCCATTACACACACAGAGCAATATTTTGTTCCCAGAAGCACCTATAGGACTTGAAGTGTGTTAGTCCCATCACACACACAGAGCTATATTTTCTTCCCAGAAGCACCTATAGGACTTGAAGTGTGTTAGTCCCATTACACACACAGAGCTATACTTTGTTCCCAGAAGCACCTATAGGACTTGAAGTGTGTTAGTCCCATTACACACACAGAGCTATATTTTCTTCCCAGAAGCACCTATAGGACTTGAAGTGTGTTAGTCCCATTACACACACAGAGCTATATTTTGTTCCCAGAAGCACCTATAGGACTTGAAGTGTGTTAGTCCCATTACACACACAGAGCTATATTTTCTTCCCAGAAGCACCTATAGGACTTGAAGTGTGTTAGTCCCATTACACACACAGAGCTATATTTTCTTCCCAGAAGCACCTATAGGACTTGAAGTGTGTTAGTCCCATCACACACACAGAGCTATATTTTCTTCCCAGAAGCACCTATAGGACTTGAAGTGTGTTAGTCCCATTACACACACAGAGCTATATTTTGTTCCCAGAAGCACCTATAGGACTTGAAGTGTGTTAGTCCCATTTACACACACAGAGCTATATTTTTTCCCCAGAAGCACCTATAGGACTTGAAGTGTGTTAGTCCCATCACACACACAGAGAGCTATATTTTCTTCCCAGAAGCACACTATAGGACTTGAAGTGTGTTAGTCCCATTACACACAAAGAGCTATACTTTGTTCCCAGAAGCACCTATAGACTTGAAGTGTGTTAGTCCCATTACACACACAGAGCTATATTTTCTTCCCAGAAGCACCTATAGGACTTGTAGTGTGTTCGTGGCAGGCAGGCAGAGCTCCTATAATTTTGTTCCCAGAAGCACTTATAGGACTTGAAGTGTGTTAGTCCCATTACACACACAGAGCTATATTTTCTTTCCCAGAAGCACCTATAGGACTTGTAGTGTGTTAGTGGCAGGCAGGCAGAGCTCCTATATTTTGTTACCAGAGGCACCTATAGGACTTGAAAGTGTGTTAGTCCCATTACACACACAGAGCTATATTTTCTTCCCAGAAGCACCAAAAGGACTTGAAGTGTGTTAGTCCCATTACCCACACAGAGCTCCTATATTTTGTTCCCATAAGCACCTATAGGACTTGAAGTGTGTTAGTCCCATCACACACACAGAGCTCCTCTATTTTCTTTGCATAAGCACCCACAGGACTTCTAGTTGTGTTAGTGGCATCACACAGAGCTCCTATATATTCTTCTCAGCAGCACCCACAGGACTTTCTAGTGTGTTAGTGGCATCACACAGAGCTCCTCTATTTTCTTTGCAGAAGCACCCACAGGACTTCTAGTGTGTTAGTGGCATCACACAGAGCTCCTCTATTTTCTTTGCAGAAGCACCCACAGGACTTCTAGTGTGGTTAGTGGCATCACACAGAGCTCCTCTATTTTCTTTTCAGTAGCACCCACAGGACTTCTAGTGTGTTAGTGGCATCACACAGAGCTCCTCTATTTTCTTTGCAGAAGCACCCACAGGACTTCTAGTGTGTTAGTGGCATCACACAGAGCTCCTCTATTTTCTTTGCAGAAGCACCCACAGGACTTCTAGTGTGTTAGTGGCATCACACAGAGCTCCTCTATTTTCTTTGCAGAAGCACCCACAGGACTTCTAGTGTGTTAGTGGCATCACACAGAGCTCCTCTATTTTCTTTGCAGAAGCACCCACAGGACTTCTAGTGTGTTAGTGGCATCACACAGAGCTCCTCTATTTTCTTTGCAGAAGCACCCATAGGACTTCTAGTGTGTTAGTGGCATCACACAGAGCTCCTATATATTCTTCTCAGCAGCACCCACAGGACTTCTAGTGTGTTAGTGGCATCACACAGAGCTCCTCTATTTTCTTTGCAGAAGCACCCACAGGACTTCTAGTGTGTTAGTGGCATCACACAGAGCTCCTCTATTTTCTTTGCAGAAGCACCCATAGGACTTCTAGTGTGTTAGTGGCATCACACAGAGCTCCTATATTTTCTTCTCAGCAGCACCCACAGGACTTCTAGTGTGTTAGTGGCATCACACAGAGCTCCTATATTTTCTTTGCAGAAGCACCTATAGGACTTCTAGTGTGTTAGTGGCATCACACAGAGCTCCTATATTTTCTTCTCAGCAGCACCCACAGGACTACCGACTACAATGGCTGGAAGACCGCCAAGGGGAGGCAGAGCGTGCAGAGCCAAGAACACAGGGCAGACAGTCTCTGTTTCTAGTGGACGTGGCCGTGGACGTGGACGTGGTCGTGCATCGTCATCAGCACGTGGCCATGGGACACGCGCGTCTTGTTTTCGGCAGCTGGACATGTGGAGCCGCATCATGCTGAAGGCTTGGTAGAATGGATGACCAAGCCCTCCTCATCCTCCTCATCCTCTCTCACCCAGGCTCAGGGTACTGACAGAGCATCATCAGCCACCCCTTCCCTAGACCCACCATGTCCTCCTGAGGAGTCCCCCGAACTCTTTGAGCACAGTGTTGGTACATGCTCCAGGAGGATGCCCAACGATTCGAAGGCTCGGATGACGATACCCAGCTTGAGGAATCTGGCAGTACAGTTCCACCAGCTGCAGCTTACTGCCAGGTTTGCTCTAGTGGTGAAGAGGGAGGGGATGATGAGGTCACTGACTCCACGTGGGTGCCTCAAGGGAGAGAGGATGAGGAGGAGGACGAGGAGGAGGAGGATGCGCGTCACATGTCCAACGAGGCAGGATGCCCCCTGGAGGCCAGGTAGAGGCCAGCACAGCAACTGTACAACACCGCAGAGCTCCGCCTGTGCAGGGCGCTGCCTCTGCACGTTATCAGAAAAGTTCTTTGGTGTGGGCCTTTTTTGAGACGAGTGCAGCAGATCGCACCACTGCTATTTGCAATATTTGTCTCAAGCGTATCTCGCGTGCCAAAACATCAGCCGCTTGGGCACGACAAGCATGACCAGACATATGGCGACCTGCCATGCAGCTCGTTGGCAGGCACACATAAAAGACCCACACCAAAGAACTAAGCGGACCTCTCCTTGCTCCTCCTCAGCTGGGATCTCCATCCCCACTACACCTTCAGTCCTCTCTGAAAGCTGCTCTGAGAGGACTGAAGGTGTAGAATTCGGTGTGTCACAACCAAGTACTTGCAGTACACCGACGTCCGAATGCAGCAGGCAAATTTCCCTGCCCCAGCTGCTGGACCGTAGAAAGAAGTACACTCCCAGCCATCCACATGCCCAGCGGTTGAATGCTAGCCTTGCTAAATTGCTAGCACTTCAACTGCTGCCTTTTCAGTTGGTAGACTCGGCCCCCTTCCGTGAGTTTGTTCAATGTGCGGTTCCTCAGTGGCAGGTTCCCAAACGCCACTTTTTCTCGCGGAAGGCGATTCCGTCTCTCTACCGGCATGTGGAGGGCAATGTCCATGCCTCGCTGGACAGGGCGGTCAGCGGTAAGGTGCATATTACCGCTGACTCATGGTCCAGCAGGCATGGACAGGGACGGTACCTTTCTTTCACGCCCATTGGGTCACTCTATTGGCAGCTGGAGGGATGCAGGACAAGGTGCAGTAGTGTTGGAGGTTGTTCCGCCACCACGCCTCCAAAACGCGACTACTGCTACTGGTTGTGACACACCTCTCTCCTCCACCCCCTCCTCTTCTTCTTCCTCCAGTGCTCTGTCCTTGGAACCAGCGGTGCTCCGTAGGCGTACAAGGGGCTACGCAAGTACGCAGGCAAAAAGATGCCATGCCGTGCTTGCGCTGGTGTGTTTGGGGGGACAGGAGCCACACTGGGCCAGAGGTTCTGGCAGCTCTGCAGGGGCAGGCCGAGAGGTGGTTGACGCCACGTCAGCTTAAGCCAGGAATGGTCGTTTCTGACAATGGCACCAACCTCCTCTCCGCCCTGCGACAGGGGCAGCTCACCCATGTGCCCTGCATGGCTCACGTCCTCAACCTGGTGGTGCAGCGGTTCTTGGGCAGGTTCCCAGGCTTACAGGATGTCCTGAGGCAGGCCAGGAAAGTCTGTGTGCATTTCCGCCGATCTTATAATGCCAGTGCTCGGCTGACTGAGCTGCAAAAGGAGCTGAACCTGCCCAAGAACCGCCTAATATCTGACATGCCCACCAGGTGGAACTCAACGTTGGCCATGCTGCAGCGACTGCACACGCAGCAGAGGGCCATCAATGAGTACCTTTGCGACTACGGCACCAGGACAGGGTCAGGGGAGCTTGGGTTTTTTTCCCCACGTCAGTGGAGCATGATCAGGATGCATGCACTGTCCTCTCACCATTTGAGGAGGCCACGAGGATGGTGAGCAGTGACAGTGCATGCATCAGTGACACTGTCCCCTCTTGTCCACCTGTTGGAGCATACGCTGCGTGGGATAATGGACAGGGCACTTGAGGCAGAACAGAGGCAGGAAGAGGAGGACTTCCTTGCCTCTCAAGGCCCCCTTTATCCGGACAGTGTTCCTTCTGTCCCACCCATCACACAGGAAGAGGATGAGGAGGAGGAGGAGGAGGAGGAGGAGGATTGTGTGAGCATGGAGGTGGAGCCTGGCACTCAGCATCAGCAGCAGCAGTCTTTTAGGATGATGTACAGTCCCAACAAGCCAGTGGACTTGTACGTGGCTGGGAGGAGGTGGCTGGCGATCATGTCATCCTCAGTGACCCAGAAGACTCCGGACCGAATGCCTCAGCTAACCTACGCTGCATGGCCTCCCTGATCCTGCAAAGCCTGCGGAAGGATCCTCGTGTTCTTCGGATCAAGGAGAGGGACCATTACTGGCTGGCCACTCTCCTTGATCCGCGGTACAAGGGTAAGGTTGCGGACCTTATCTTGCCGTCGCAGAGGGAGCAGAGGATGAGACATCTCAGGGAGGCCTTGCAGAAAGGTCTGTGCAACGCGTTCCCAGAAACTGGGAGGCTACAAACTCCTGGTCCTGGGCGACGAGTTGCTGAGGCTTCGGTCAGTGGCAGAAGGAGCGGTGGGGAAGGTGGACGTCTGACCGATGCGTTCAGACAATTTTTTAGTCCGCAGCCCCAAGGTATGATCGGTTCCAGCAACCATCGCCAGCGTCTGATATACATGGTGCAGGAATACCTTGGGCAAGGTCAGACTTGGACACCTTTCCCACCGAAAATCCTCTGGCTTACTGGTCCTGAGGATGGATCACTGGCCAGAGCTTGCACAGTATGCAATTGAGCTACTGGCCTGTCCTGCCTCCAGCGTTCTTTCCGAACGCACATTCAGTGCTGCTGGAGGATTTGTGACTGATCATAGGGTGCGCCTGTCCACCGCCTCGGTTGATCGACTGACATTCATCAAAATGAATCAGTCTTGGATCACCACCAGCTACCAGGCACCTGAGGCGGATATAACCGAATAATTTTTTTAATGTCACATCCCTTCAAGACTGCCTATGCTGATGCTGAGTGACTGTCCTCTTATGTTCACTGACTATCCTCTTCCTCCTCCTCAATGATCCATGCCACAGCACCAGTGCCTAAGGCACAATTTTTCAGCCCCTGTTTAACAGGGGCGTGTACTTACAATTTTTTAAAAAAATGCTTCGCAACACGTGTGACTGCTGTGCTCCAAGTACAGTCTCTGTGAGGGCCGTGTTGCAGTGTTGTGGCACCAGCACCAGTGCCTAAGGCACAATTTTTCAGCCCCTGTTTAACAGGGGCGTGTACTTACAATTTTTTAAAAAAAATGCTTCGCAACACGTGTGACTGCTGTGCTCCAAGTACAGTCTCTGTGGGGGCCGTGTTGCAGTGTTGTGGCACCAGCACCAGTGCCTAAGGCACAATTTTTCAGCCCCTGTTTAACAGGGGCGTTTACTTACAATTTTTTAAAAAAATGCTTCGCAACACGTGTGACTGCTGTGCTCCAAGTACAGTCTCTGTGAGGGCCGTGTTGCAGTGTTGTGGCACCAGCACCAGTGCCTAAGGCACAATTTTTCAGCCCCTGTTTTAACAGGGGCGTGTACTTACAATTTTTTAAAAAAATGCTTCGCAACACGTGTGACTGCTGTGCTCCAACTACAGTCTCTGTGAGGGCCGTGTTGCAGTGTTGTGGCACCAGCACCAGTGCCTAAGGCACAATTTTTCAGCCCCTGTTTAACAGGGGCGTGTACTTACAATTTTTTAAAAAAATGCTTCGCAACACGTGTGACTGCTGTGCTCCAAGTACAGTCTCTGTGAGGGCCGTGTTGCAGTGTTGTGGCACCAGCACCAGTGCCTAAGGCACAATTTTTCAGCCCCTGTTTAACAGGGCGTGTACTTACAATTTTTTAAAAAAATGCTTCGCAACACGTGTGACTGCTGTGCTCCAAGTACAGTCTCTGTGAGGGGTTGCAGTGTTTGTGGCACCAGCACCAGTGCCTAAGGCACAATTTTTCAGCCCCTGTTTAACAGGGGCGGGTAATTACAAATCTTGATCTAATAGTTCACAGCAGGGCCCATTCCTGCGCCCACCAAGAGTAACTATGAGGGCCTACAGTCTTGTGGCAACACCGTCCACCACCACCGCCAAAGGCCCAATTTTTCTGGCCCTGTTCATCAGGTGCTTGCAATTACAAATCTTTATCTAATAACTCACAGCAGGGCCCATTCCTGCGCCCACCAAGAGTAACTGTGAGAGCTTACAGTCTTGTGGCAAAACCGTCCACCACCACCACCCCCAAATTTTTCTGCCCTGTTCAACAGGTGCATGCAATTACAAATCTTGATCTATTAACTCACAGCAGGGCCCATTCCTGTGCCCACCAGTCTTGTGGCTACACCAACATCTAATAGGGCAAATTTCTGCAGAGTATATACGCCAGGCCCCTACTTTCAAACATCCAACTTACAAACGACTCCTACTTGCAAATGGAAAGAGAAAACAGGAAGTGAGAGGAAATCTACCCCTAGGAAGGGAAATTCTATCCTGTTAGATTTAATTTGGGAAAAAAGGTATCTCCTCTCTACTGATACTTTATCACCAATCCTTGTTTCAATTAAAACCCCACTTTTCCAAAAAACATTTATCATTGGGACGGAAAGTGAGGTGACATGTTCTGAACAGATGTGCAAAGACAGCAAATGTTACAGGGTGATAACCCCTCCCTATGTTCTCCAAAAAGCTTTAAAAATAGATTTTTTTTGGGATGGAGCTACACTTCATAATGTACCTGTTCAGATTCTACTTAAGATCAAACCTAAAGCCGCAAGTGGTTTTAAATGGCTTCTTTTTTTCCTTTACAAATGTCATTTTGTGCAAGGACAGTTCTAAAACACGGGAAACACATGCCACTTCACAGGCATACTTTGGACACCCCCCAGGTACCATATTTAAAGGAAAATGTCACTTTTTTTTTTTTCACTTTATGCATCATTAAAATGACTGCTCCCGAAAAAACGTTAGTTTTTAAAAGTTCTTTTTGCATTGATATATGTCCCCTGGGGCAGGACCCGGGTCCCCAAACCTGTTTTATGACATTAACATGCATATTGGCCGTTGTAATTAGCACTTTTGATTTCGAACGTTCGCGTCCATTATAACGTATAGGGTTCGAAAATTCGCGCGAACTTTCGGTCCGTTCGAAGGTTCTGGTTCGAACCGAACCCGGGGGTGTTCGGCTCATCCCTAATCGTGACGCTTCTCGCAGAATCCTGATCCATGTCCAATGTCACAATATCGGTCTATAAAACATTCAGAGCTCCTCGGGATTACCAAGTATTTAATTAGGTTGTAATAAATAGAATTTCCCGGACCCCCGGGGACTCCACCAGAGCGAGGATTTGCTGGAGGGGATTCTCCGAATCCTGAAGGCCTTTAATAAGATTTGGATTTGGTTAATTCATTAGGATTCGGCCGGCTAATTTGGGATTTCCCTGAGATTTACTGCCCAGGAAAAAAAAAAAAAAAACATGACCTCCTCGATGAGTTAATTCCGTCCCGGCCGTGTGATATGCAAAGTCTCCGGTGTCCGAGGAAGAACTCGGTTGTCAGGCGGCCAGAACCCCAAGTGATGGAAATGAAGGAGCCGCTAAAGTTCCAATTTCCCTCAATCTTTATTGTAGAAGAATCCTTGTGAAGTCCAATATTCAGCCAACAACGTCCAACCTTCGCTCCGCTTCAGTCTGCCTCCTACGTCAGGGACTTCTGGTCCCCGGGGGGCATATCTACTGACATCTGCTGCTCCATAAAGAGCAATGGGTGGTCTGATTGGGTGCGCCTGGATGGTCCGATCGGGTGCGCCTGTTTAATCAGGCGTATCTGATCGGTCTGCTCATGTGAAAGGGGCCTTAATGTGAAAGGAAGTTCCCCTTTACCCTTTAACCACTTCTGCTCCGGAAGATTTACTTACGGAAGATAGTACTTTGCGCCCCAAGCTCAACCCTTTTTGAAGCCTCTGGCTCTAATCACGTGCACCCTGCATTTAGATTAGGGGCCGGATGTATAAATTAGGGGGGGCGGCGACCCTGCGCCTTGCATGTAGATTAGGGGCCGGACGCATGTATTAGGGGGCGGCGTCCTGCATGTAGATTAGGGGCCGGGCACATGGATTAGGGGGGGGGGCGTGCCCTTGCACCCTACATGTAGATTAAGGGCCGGACGCATGTATTGGGGGGGGTAGCACCCTGCATGTAGATTAGGGGCCGGGCGCATGGATTAGGGGGCGGCGCCTCTGCACCCTGGTTATATAGATTAGTGTCCGGGCGCATGGATTAGGGGGTGGCGCCTCTGCACCCTGGTTATATAGATTAGTGTCCGGGCGCATGGATTGGGGGGGGGGCGCCCCTACGCCCTGCATATAGATTAGTGTCCGGGCACATGGATTAAGGGGGCGGCGCCCCTACATGTAGATTAGGGGCCGTGTGCATGGATTAGGGGGGGCGGCGCTCCTGCATGTAGATTAGGGGGCGGGTGCATGGATTGGGGGGGTTGCACCCTGCATGTAGATTAGGGGCCGGGTGCATGGATTAGGGGGGCGGCGCCCCTGCATGTAAATTAGGGGCCGGGTGCATGGATTAGGGGGGCGGCGCCCCTGCATGTAAATTAGGGGCCGGGTGCATGGATTAGGGGGGGCGGCGCTCCTGCATGTAGATTAGGGGGCGGGTGCATGGATTGGGGGGGTTGCACCCTGCATGTAGATTAGGGGCCGGGTGCATGGATTAGGGGGGCGGCGCCCCTGCATGTAAATTAGGGGCCGGGTGCATGGACTAGGGGGCGGCGCCCCTGCATATAGATTAGGGGCGGGGCACACGGATTAGGGGGGCGGCGCCCCTGCGCCCTACAAGAGCGGCCACCACTGGTGAGTCTCCAGCTTTAGTTGGAAGCATCCTATAGGCTGCGCAGATCTTTAGCAATCAATGGCGATGCATTCTGCGCTCTCCCGACCGCTTTCGTTTTATACCGTACTTTCCCCGCATTTATTATTTTCCGCCATGCAGAATGTATTTCATCCCATTAGATAAAAAAATTAGATTCTCCAATTCGTCTAAACGTCTTTGCGTGGTTCGAACATTACGGTATATTTTATTGCTCGCTGCTGAGAAAGACGTTTTCTGGGAACATCCACTCCAGACATAATGTATTCTGATGCGCAGGAAATATGGCGGGATATAATAGAGACACACAGCCTTCTATAAAGAGGAATAACCTTGCGAAAGACGATTGTTACCAAACTGCTGTGCGTTACGACTTGTAATGGCTCTTCGCATCCTGTACGCTTCAGTTACATTAGTTGCAGATTTGCTCAGTTCTTTTTTTTTTTTACAGCTCCCTTTATGTCACTTAATAACTTTACCTGGCTGGCGGATTACGGCTTCGGAAGGTTTACGGCGGAAGTTCTCTTGATTTCTGAGACAAAAAAAACAAACAAAACAGATGTAAATGTATACAGAGAGGAAAATGATTCCTCGTTGGTAGAGAAATACGCCATGAAAACGTTTTGTCACCGCGACGCCGGATAAAAGGAAGGTGGCTGATTGGTGGTCTATGAAAGGGGACAATTATCCCCCATCTGCACAATTATACACACCTACACAATCACACACACCTGCATGGACTGGACATGGCGAACGAAACCGCGGCTGATTGCTGCCGGGGGGGATAAAGGCGGCTGATTCTCTATTGATCAGACCTACAAATAAAACGTTGTTTGCATATAAATAATAGAGGCAAATGAAAATTGTTGTTTTTTTTATATGCATGAGCGTGTTTTAGAAAGTTTGGAAGAACATTTCAGAGGGATGGAGGAGGAGGAGGGGGTTGTGAGAGAAATCAATGTGTAAGCAGAGGTTAGTACCCCTTTTAAGGGAAACTCCTCCCCTGGGGCGGGGGGACATAGTGGGTGGGACCAGTCTGTCCTTTATAATCTTGAGCTGGAAGAACCTGGGGTGGAGGTAGGGATTGCCACCCGTCCGGGACTCACCCGGAAAGTTCAGAGATTTGAATTATGTGTCCGGGTTTCAGACCACTGGAAACCCGGACACAATATTCAAGAATGGGCTGTGGCTGCCCAAGTAACCACAACCTGCCAAGTACGGGCCCCACCCCCATACATGGACAGAAGAGAAGAGAGGGCTTGATCTGCTCCTCCTTCTCCCGCCCCCTAGGACTGCTCCTCCAATCCCCGGTGTTCTGTGCCTCAGGAAAGGGATGTGTAGGTTGGAAGATTGAAGCTCAGCAACCGGCAGATACATTGAGGATGAGAGCGTGGCAGCCTGTCCATTGACGGACCCTAATCTACATGCAGGGCACAGGGGCACCGCCCCCCCCCCCCAATCCTTGCGCCCAGCCCCTAATCTACATGCAGGGCACAGGGGCGCCGCCCCCCCCTAATCCATGTGCCGGCCCCTAATCTACATGCAGGGCACAGGGGCGCCACCCCCCTTAATCCATGTGCCCGGCCACTAATATACATGCAGGGTGCAGGGGCCCCGCCCCCCCCAATCCATGCGCCCAGCCCCTAATCTACAGGCCGGGCGCAGGGGCACGCCCCCCCAATCCATGTGCCCGGCCCCTAATCTACATGCAGGGCACAGGGGCACCACCCCCCTAATCCATGTGCCCGGACCCTAATCTACATGCAGGGCACAGGGGCGCCACCCCCCTTAATCCATGTGCCCGGCCACTAATATACATGCAGGGTTCAGGTGCCCCCCCCCCCCCAATCCATGCGCCCAGCCCCTAATCTACAGGCAGGGCGCAGGGGCACCGCCCCCCCCCCCCCCCCAATCCATGTGCCTGGCCCCTAATCTACATGCAGGGCGCAGGGGCACCGCCCCCCCCCCCAATCCATGTGCCCGGCCACTAATATACATGCAGGGTTCAGGTGCCCCGCCCCCCCCCCAATCCATGCGCCCAGCCCCGAGGGGCGCAACCAACAAACAATCAGAACAAACAATCAGAACAAACAATCTCTGAACGATTAATTAACGAAAGAGCCAAAAACAGAATTTGCCCAGCAATCCCCTGGACACTAGAGGGCGCTACACAGGGAATGCGTTATGGGTACAAATGTTATTCGTTTAGAAACCAAACAAAAAAAAAATCTTGTTGAAATTTCCGCTTTAAAAATAAGCAAAATTTGAGGGAAAATGGATTCGAAAAAAGAAAAATCCTCATCTTCAGAGCGACGCAATCCAGATCGCGATGTCGCCCGAATGCGAGTCTTGCAGCTTTCAAACTGTATAAAGGCAATTTTCTTTTTTAACCATCTAATCAATATCAAGGCAGTTGACGTGGAATCGATGGCGGCGGGGGGGTGGGGAGGGCGACACGTGCGCGTCGTGTCAGGTGAAGAATTTCATCACATGATCAGCAGCAGCACAAACTCTGCTACCTCCCCCGACCACAGAGACGTGTCACTTCCTCAATAACCAGCAGCCAATCGCTGCTCACTTCTCCTAATGGGGCTCGTTGCTGGTAACAGACGAAAAGTAAAATCTGATTGGCTGCTGTGTGACAATACATGGTGTTGGTGTATATCTCCATTTTTTGTGCCTCTTAAAGGGCATGTATTGGCTATTTTTTTTTTTTTTTTCACTTTTGGATATTTATATTTCACCACCGGGGGAAATACACTTATAGGGCATAAAAAAAAAAGAATAACTGAATCGCTGAACAACAGAGACATTGTGTGTTCTCCTCCGGAGACATCCCATAATAACTATGGAAAAAACAGGACCTACAATACAGTACACAGTGGCTGGGGACATTCAATATACAGATCTTCTCATAAATCGCCAGGTTGTTTTTAAATAAAAATATATATTTTTTAATTATACAAATAGAGGAAAAAAATGTTGCTGTGTCACACATAACACATCCATAAAATACACTACATTACCAAAAGTATTGGGACGCCTGCCTTTACACACACATGACCTTTAATGACATCCCAGTCTTAGTCCGGAGGGTTCAATATTGAGTTGGACCCTTTGCAGCTACAACAGCTTCACCTCTTCTGGGAAGGCCGTCCACAAGGTTTAGGAGGGTGTCTATGGGAATGTCTGACCGTTCTTCCAGAAGAGCTCTCTCCTCTCTAATTCATCCCAAAGGAGTTCTATCGGGTTGAGGTCAGGACTCTGTGTGAGTCATGTTGGAACAGGAAGGGGCCATTCCTTTCACTGGAACTAAGGGGCCAAGCCCAATCCCCGAAACACAACAACCCACCATAATCCCCAGGACAGTCAAGTTCCAGTCAAGTTCCCCCACCCCAAACTCGCTCATCTATGTCTTTATGGACCTTGCTTTGTGCACTGGTGGCCTGACGCCTTAAGAGTTCCCTTCACTGGAACTAAGGGGCCAAACCCAACCCCTGAAAAACAACCCCTCACCATAATCCCCCCTCCCCCCCCTCCCCCCCACACCATAATCCCCCCTCCATCAAATGGTTTGGACCAGTGCACAAAGCAAGGTCCATAAAGACATGGATGAGCGAGTTTGGGGTGCAGGAACTTGACTGGCCTGACCTCAACCCGATTGGAACTGGAAGGGGCCGTCCCCAAACTCTTCCCACAAAGTTGGGAGCATGAAATTGTCCAAAATGTCTTGGTATGATGACGCCTTAAGAGTTCCCTTCACTGGAACTAAGGGGCCAAACCCAGCCCCATCGACGACCAGTACCAGTCTCTCCCACTCCCATATTAAAAAAAGGTAATTTTCCCAACCCCCACTCAGCAGCAGAAGAAAACCTCTGATTGGTCAGCAAAACACCAGTCACGTTTCCATTGTAACAGAATTTGCATCCGAAATTCATATTTCGTACAAAATTCGGAAGCATAGCAATTTGTATTTCGGATCCTCCCGAATGTACAAACTTACGGGAATTCGTAAGAATTTTTGATTCGAACCAAACTAATCGCACATGTCTACTCCATGGTCTATAGTCGCCTCCATTCTTCTCATGCACTTGGGGTGTAACATTTACTCTGGCACCCCCCCCCCCCCCAATGGCCAATAGTCATCTCCATACTTCTCAGGTACTTGGTGTAACATTGACTCTGTCTGGCAACTCTCCCCCTCCGTGGTCAATAGTGGCCCCCATACTCCCACCCCCCCCATGGTCAATAGTTGCCTCCATACTTCTCATGCACTTGATGTAACCTTGAATCTGTATGGTCAATAGTCATCTCTATACTTCTCATGCACTTGGTGTAATCTTGGTTCTGTCTGGCACCTCTCCCCCTCCGTGGTCAATAGTGGCCTCCATACTTCCAACCCCCCCCCCCCCCCTGGTCAATAGTTGCCTCCATACTTCTCATGCACTTGATGTAACCTTGACTCTGTCTGGCACCTCTCCCCCTCCGTGGTCAATAGTGGCCTCCATACTTCCACCTCCTCCATGGTCAATAGTCACCTCCATACTTCACCCCCCCTCCATGGTCAATAGTCGCCTCCATACTTCTCATGCACTTGGTGCGTAGACTAAGTTGGACTTGCTATGTGCAGCAAACTTCATAACTTCCGGTATTATATTCACCTCATGCCGGGTAAAGCATGCCAGAAACGCTCAAACACATATTCAATGAAACAATCAAAACAGCATCGGTTTAGCTGTCCAGTGTTAGAAATATTCCTTTGTAATTTTTTCCGGGGGCCATAGTGGCTGCTACATCGGAGCAGGTAGACGGGTGACCTAGTTCCTCAGGAATTCAGTAATAAAGCCGGTTTTGCTGACTGAGTTCATTTGTCGCGGTGAGGGGCTCTCGCAGTGGTAAATAGACATTTTTTGGTCCATTATTATAATGGGTAGAAAACGTTCTGCGCTTGCTGTTCTCTTATGGAGGACTCTGAAGTTAGAAGAGAGCGTTGTGTGACTCTGCGGAGGAATCTGCAGGGTCCATTTTTTAAATGTCTCTGAAACAAAACAAGTTCTAGTCGCCCAGGACGGCCAATCCGCTCCCCCCTTCCATTTGCTCGGCGCAGTATTGGGGAATGTGAAGGGAGAAGCTGATTGGCGAACGTTTCCTCTTTTAGGTAAGCGCGGCCCGGGGCGAGCTCCACAGAAGATCGCCTTTGGCACCCAGCCGGCTTTAGGAAAGCTAATTAACATATCTTGTGAACCTCGCCTTTCCGACAGCAGAGCAAGTGTTGTATGTGCGAGCAATTTGGCTTTATTGAAGTTGTAATTAACTCTGTAACAGGTGCTACTACTGCTTTAAAACGCGTTCCGTCTTCCAGACAAACTGTATCCGAAAAATCAATTACCAGCTGCATAATGGAAGAAGAAATCATAAAAATGCAGCAAGTGAGACAGACGCGGAATATGTGTCTGAAAATGATGCAGCTTAAAACAATGTAACGTAATGTAATGCAAACATTAAATCAGCCACCGCAGTGATTGCAACTAGCCGAGTGTGTGCCGGATCGCCGCTTTAAGAGAATTACGGCCGAAACGGGAGATTCTACGGAGGGGAACACGCCGGGTTAGTGGAAGCCATTTTTGTCTTGCAGAACAAGCAGCCATATTGGGGGTGGGCATCGTGTTCATGGATTGCTGGATGGGCCGGGGTCATTATTCAACTTTACCAACCATGTAACTGTGGGGGTGTACCCTTTAGGGAGCATGTGAGCCATACACAGGGTGATGTACCCAGATTCCTCATCCCTATATGCCCAACAAAACCGTATCACCCATGGGACTTTAGAAGGTACATCACCAACTACACCATCACATCACCAACTACACCATCATATCGCCAACTACACCATCACCACATCACCAACTACACCATCATATCGCCAACTACACCATCACCACATCACCAACTACACCATCACCACATCACCAACTACACCATCACCACATCGCCAATTACACCATCACCACATCACCAACTACACAATCACCACATCACCAACTACACCATCACCACATCGCCAACTACACCATCACCACATCGCCAACTACACCATCACTACATCACCAACTACACCATCACCACATCACCAACTACACCATCACCACATCACCAACTACACCATCACCACATCTCACCAACTACACCATCACCACATCACCAACTACACCATCACTACATCACCAACTACACCATCACCACATCTCCAACTACACCATCACCACATCACCAACTACACCATCACCACATCACCAACTACACCATCACCACATCTCACCAACTACACCATCACTACATCACCAACTACACCATCACTACATCACCAACTACACCATCACTACATCACCAAATACACCATCACCACATCACCAACTACACCATCACCACATCTCACCAACTACACCATCACCACATCACCAACTACACCATCACTACATCACCAACTACACCATCACTACATCACCAACTACACCATCACCACATCACCAACTACACCATCACCACATCACCAACTACACCATCACCACATCTCACCAACTACACCATCACTACATCACCAACTACACCATCACTACATCACCAACTACACCATCACCACATCACCAAATACACCATCACCACATCACCAACTACACCATCACCACATCTCACCAACTACACCATCACCACATCACCAACTACACCATCACTACATCACCAACTACACCATCACTACATCACCAACTACACCATCACCACATCACCAACTACACCATCACCACATCACCAACTACACCATCACCACATCTCACCAACTACACCATCACTACATCACCAACTACACCATCACTACATCACCAACTACACCATCACCACATCACCAAATACACCATCACCACATCACAAACTACACCATCACCACATCTCACCAACTACACCATCACCACATCACCAACTACACCATCACTACATCACCAACTACACCATCACCACATCACCAACTACACCATCACCACATCTCACCAACTACACCATCACTACATCACCAACTACACCATCACTACATCACCAACTACACCATCACCACATCACCAACTACACCATCACCAAGTCGCCAACTACACCATCACCACATCTCACCTACACCATCACCACATCTCACCAACTACACCATCACATCGCCAACTACACCATCACTACATCGCCAACTACACCATCACCACATCTCACCAACTACACCATCACATCTCACCAACTACACCATCACTACATCGCCAACTACACCATCACCACATCTCACCAACTACACCATCACATCGCCAACTACACCATCACTACATCGCCAACTACATCATTACCACATCTCACCAACTACACCATCACTACATCACCAACTACACCATCACCACCTCGCCAACTACACCATCACTACATCACCAACTACACCATCACTACATCACCAACTACACCATCACCAAGTCGCCAACTACACCATCACCACATCTCACCTACACCATCACCACATCTCACCAACTACACCATCACATCGCCAACTACACCATCACAACATCACCAACTACACCATCACCACATCTCACCAACTACACCATCACCACATCTCACCAACTACACCATCACCACATCTCACCAACTACACCATCACCACATCACCAACTACACCATCACCACATCGCCAACTACACCATCACCACATCTCACCAACTACACCATCACCACATGTCACCAACTACACCATCACATCGCCAACTACACCATCACATCACCAACTACACCATCACCACATCTCACCAACTACACCATCACATCACCAACTACACCATCACCACATCGCCAACTACACCATCATCACATCACTAACTACACCATCACATCACTAACTACACCATCACCACATCACCAACTACACCATCACCACGTCGCCAACTACACCATCACCACATCTTACCAACTACACCATCACCACATCGCCAACTACACCATCACCACATCACCAACTAAACCATCACCACATCTCACCAACTACACCATCACCACATCGCCAACTACACCATCAACACATCACTAACTACACCATCACCATATCGCCAACTACACCATCACCGCGTCGCCAACTACACCATCACCACATCTCACCAACTACACCATCACCACATCGCCAACTACACCATCACCACATCTCACCAACTACACCATCACCACATCGCCAACTACACCATCACCATATCACCAACTACACCATCACATCACCAACTACACCATCACCACATCGCCAACTACACCATCACCACATCACTAACTACACCATCACCACATCACCAACTACACCATCACTACATCACTAACTACACCATCACCACATCACCAACTACACCATCACCACATCTCACCAACTACACCATCACCATATCACCAACTACACCATCACCACATCTCACCAACTACACCATCACCACATCACCAACTACACCATCACATCACCAACTACACCATCACCACATCGCCAACTACACCATCACCACATCACTAACTACACCATCACCACATCACCAACTACACCATCACTACATCACTAACTACACCATCACCACATCACCAACTACACCATCACCACATCTCACCAACTACACCATCACCACATCTCACCAACTACACCATCACCACATCACCAACTACACCATCACATCACCAACTACACCATCACCACATCTCACCAACTACACCATCACCACATCTCACCAACTACACCATCACCACATCTCACCAACTACACCATCACCACATCTCACCAACTACACCATCACCATATCACCAACTACACCATCACATCACCAACTACACCATCACCACATCGCCAACTACACCATCACCACATCTCACCAACTACACCATCACCACATCGCCAACTACACCATCACCACATCTCACCAACTACACCATCACCACATCACTAACTACACCATCACCACATCACCAACTACACCATCACTACATCACTAACTACACCATCACCACATCACCAACTACACCATCACCACATCTCACCAACTACACCATCACCATATCACCAACTACACCATCACCACATCTCACCAACTACACCATCACCACATCACTAACTACACCATCACCACATCACCGACTACACCATCACTACATCACTAACTACACCATCACCACATCACCAACTACACCATCACCACATCGCCAACTACACCATCACCACATCACCAACTACACCATCACCACATCACCAACTACACCATCACTACATCACCAACTACACCATCACCACATCGCCAACTACACCATCACTACATCACTAACTACACCATCACCACATCACCAACTACACCATCACTACATCACTAACTACACCATCACCACATCACCAACTACACCATCACCACATCGCCAACTACACCATCACTACATCACTAACTACACCATCACCACATCACCAACTACACCATCACTACATCACTAACTACACCATCACCACATCACCAACTACACCATCACCACATCTCACCAACTACACCATCACCATATCACCAACTACACCATCACCACATCTCACCAACTACACCATCACCACATCGCCAACTACACCATCACCACATCGCCAACTACACCATCACCACATCGCCAACTACACCATCACCACATCTCCAACTACACCATCACCACATCACCAACTACACCATCACCACATCACCAACTACACCATCACCACATCACCAACTACACCATCACCACATCACCAACTACACCATCACATCACCAACTACACCATCACATCACCAACTACACCATCACCACATCTCACCAACTACACCATCACCACATCTCACCAACTACACCATCACCACATCTCACCAACTACACCATCACCATATCACCAACTACACCATCACATCACCAACTACACCATCACCACATCGCCAACTACACCATCACCACATCTCACCAACTACACCATCACCACATCTCACCAACTACACCATCACCACATCGCCAACTACACCATCACCACATCACCAACTACACCATCACATCACCAACTACACCATCACCACATCGCCAACTACACCATCACCACATCACTAACTACACCATCACCACATCACCGACTACACCATCACTACATCACTAACTACACCATCACCACATCACCAACTACACCATCACCACATCTCACCAACTACACCATCACCATATCACCAACTACACCATCACCACATCTCACCAACTACACCATCACCACATCACCAACTACACCATCACATCACCAACTACACCATCACCACATCTCACCAACTACACCATCACCACATCTCACCAACAACACCGCATTCTATCCCTCGGCTCCCCCTCTCATCCCAGAGAAGCGTGGGGTCTGGTGATGCAGTATATTAGAAGGTCTATTGATCTTGGAGAAAATTGGATTTTCTTTATCTCTTGTTAGACCTTTTGCTGGGCCAACCCTAGGAATGATACTTTGTCGTGGCGGAGATTTGATCCGATAGGAAGCTGCTGACGAAGCACGAGCAACTGAGCTTCACTCCCCCCCCCTTATTCCTGGCTGCGCGTTCCCAGCGGCACCCAGGTGTGCGATTCGCAGGCCCGTGTCTCACCCGCCACTTATTATTTCACATACATGGCTCAGAGCTCAGGGAACGCATGGTATTAACGATTGTTTGACTGTCCCGGAATCATAACCTTTATGTAGAACAGAAGCGGCCCCCGAGGGCCCCAACCCACAAACAGTGAAAAGCTAAAGATATTCACAACCTGAGTGCCAGGCAAAGCCCCCCCAACGCTACCTAAATCATGACCTTTACCTCAAAAATCACAACCTAGTATGGTAAACAAAGGTGTTTAACCACTTCACCTCTGGAAAATGTTACCCCCCTTCATGACCAGGACATTGTTTGCTATTCAGCATCGTGCTACTTTAACACCTTCAATAGCGGGCACTTTCACCACCTTCCTGCCCTTGGCCCCCCCAATACTGGTGACTTTCACCCCCTTCCTGCCCTTTGCCCCCCTCAATATGGTGACTTTCACTCCCTCCCTGCCCTCCCCCCCCCAACACTGGGCACTTTCACCCCCTTCCTGCCCCCCCCCCAATACGGGGCACTTTCACCCCCTTCCTGCCCCCCCCAATACGGGGCACTTTCACCCACTTCCTGCCCTTCGCCCCAATTCCGGGCACATTCCCCCCTTCCTGCCCTTTCCCCCCCAATACCGGTGACTTTCACTCCCTTCCTGCCCTTCCCCCCCAACACTGGGCACTTTCACCCCCTTCTTGCCCTCCCCCAATACCGGGCACTTTCACCCCCTTCCTGCCCCCCCAATACTGGGCACTTTCACCCCCTTCCTGCCCTTCGCCCCAATTCCGGGCACATTCCCCCCTTCCTGCCCTTTGCCCCCCAATACCGGTGACTTTCAGCCCCTTCCTGCCCCCCCAATAGCGAGTACTTCCCACCTTCCTGCCCTTCCCCCCAACACTGGGCACTTCCACCCCCTTCCTGCCCCCCCAATACTGGGCACTTTCACCCCCTTCCTGCCCTTTGCCCCAATAGTGGGCACTTTCACCCCTTCCTGCCCCCCCAATACGGGGCACTTTCACAACCTTCCTGCCCTTCGCCCCAATTCTGGGCACTTTTCCCCTTCCTGACCCCCCCAACACTGGGTAATTTCACCCCCTTTCTGTCCCCCCCTAATACCGGGGGGGGCACTTCCCCCCTTAATGCCGTCCCCCCAATACCGGGCACTTTCCCCCCTTCCTGCCACAGTCCAGCCACCCTATAGTCTGAAGGACAGTTAACTGGCCCCTTGTTTGGAGACCCCCACGCTAGTCTGATCAATAAGCCAGAGAGAATAGATTGTTGTTGTGGAAAGTCTATAGCGCCCCCTCTGGGGGGAAGTGCTACACTTACAATAAGTTCCCAGCTGTTGGGGCTCATCTCCCAGAACACTTCGAAGGCCAAGGCCCGGCCAACGGAGCGTCTGAACGGTCTCATTAATATGACACGCCGGGGTTCGGGGTTCGGTACACTCTCTCTTTTGTTCTCTCGTATTGCGGCGGCGCTCCATACATCGAACGTTCCTCAACCTCTTCAGTTGTTGTGTTTTTTTTGTTTTTTGTTTTTTTTTATATGCCTTAAAAGCTTAAAACATTTTTTGATAAGCAGAACATCTGACATCAAAATTACACTAAATCGTTTCTGAGTTGTGAAAACGGCGCTCTCTTGGCGGAGTTTGCGTACGCTCGGATGAAGGACCATTAAACGTTTCCCTCCTAAAATTATACGACACCGAGGGGCAGGAAGGTGGAAGAGAGCAGATGGATTTTTCCTTTAACACGGCCTTTATGTTGTCATAAATATCGTTCTCTGATTGGATGGCCGTGATTATCCCAATTCAGACATTTTTATAACAAAAACAACTTTCATTTTTAATTTTTTTACCTGAAAAAAAGCGTGTCGTGTCGAGAGGTTAAAGAGGCCGCAAAACCGTTTACGTTCACCTGTCACATCGATGGGATGTTCTGCATTGAACGCCACATTTTTTATTCCCTTCTCTTTCCCCAAATTTCACAAATTTTTAACCTTTTCATGCCTAAGCTTATTTCTGACATTTGTTGCTTACAAGTTAAAATCCATATTTTCTGCTAGAAAATTACTTAGAACCCCCAAACATTATATATATTTTGAGCAGAGACCCCAGAGAATAAAATGGTGATTGTTGCAAATTTTTTATGTCACACGGTAATTGCGCAGCGCTCCTTCAAACACAATTTTTTGGGAAAAAAAATACACTTTCATGAATAAAAGAAAAAAACACTAAACAGTAAAGTTAGCCCAATTGTTTTGTATAATGTGGAATATGATGTTACGCCGAGTAAATAGATATCCAACATGTCATGCTTTGAAATTGCGCACACTCGTGGAATGGCGACAAACTACAGTACTTAAAAATCTCCATAGGCAACGCTTTAAAAAACTTTAACGATTACCAAGTTATAGTTACAGAGGAGGTCTAGTGCTAGAATTATTGCTCTCACTCTGACGATCGGGGCGATACCTCACATGTGTGATATGAACACCAGGTACATTTGCGGGTGCGACTTATGTATTAGATTTCTTTGCTGCAGGAGAATGCAGGACGCAGGCGCTTTTAAAAAAAAAAAATTTCTTATTTATTTCATTTTTATTTTTTTAACATTGTCCCTTGAAAATGAAAAAAAGTCAGATCACCTTTATTACTGTCACAGTAATAGGCAGTGACAGGTCCTCTTTATGGAGGGATCTGGGGTCTATAATGAATGTAAACATCCCATGTGACAGTAATAGGAGGTGACAGGTTCCTCTTTATGGAGAGATCTGGGATCTATAATGAATGTAAACATTCCATTTGACAGTAATAGGAGGTGACGGGTCCTCTTTATGGAGAGATCTGGGGTCTATAATGAATGTAAACATCCCATGTGACAGTAATAGATGGTGACGGGTCCTCTTTATGGAGAGATCTGGGGTCTATAATGTAAACATCCCATGTGACAGTAATAGGAGGTGACGGGTCCTCTTTATGGAGAGATCTGGGGTCTATAATGAATGTAAACATCCCATGTGACAGTAATAGGAGGTGACAGGTCCTCTTTATGGAGAGATCTGGGGTCTATAATGAATGTAAACATCCCATGTGACAGTAATAGATGGTGACGGGTCCTCTTTATGGAGAGATCTGGGGTCTATAATGTAAACATCCCATGTGACGGTAATAGGAGGTGACAGGGCCTCTTTATGGAGAGATCTGGGGTCTATAATGTAAACATCCCATGTGACAGTAATAGGAGGTGACGGGTCCTCTTTATGGAGAGATCTGGGGTCTATAATGAATGTAAACATCCCATGTGACAGTTATAGATGGTGACGGGTCCTCTTTATGGAGAGATCTGGGGTCTATAATGAATGTAAACATCCCATGTGATAGTAATAGGAGGTGACGGGTCCTCTTTATGGAGAGATCTGGGGTCTATAATGAATGTAAACATCCCATGTGACAGTAATAGGAGGTGACGGGTCCTCTTTATGGAGAGATCTGGGTCTATAATGAATGTAAACATCCCATGTGACAGTAATAGGAGGTGACGGGTCCTCTTTATGGAGGGATCTGGGGTCTATAATGAATGTAAACATCCCATGTGACAGTAATAGGAGGTGACGGGTCCTCTTTATGGAGAGATCTGAGGTCTATAATGAATGTAAACATCCCATGTGACAGTGATAGGAGGTGACGGGTCCTCTTTATGGAGAGATCTGGGGTCTATAATGAATGTAAACATCCCATGTGACAGTAATAGGCGGTGACAGGTCCTCTTTATGGAGAGATCTGGGGTCTATAATGAATGTAAACATCCCATGTGACAGTAATAGGAGGTGACGGGTCCTCTTTATGGAGATATCTGGGGTCTATAATAAATGTAAACATCCCATGTGACAGTAATAGGAGGTGACATGTCCTCTTTATGGAGAGATCTGGGGTCTATAATGAATGTAAACATCCCATGTGACTGTAATAGGAGGTGACGGTCCTCTTTATGGAGAGATCTGGGGTCTATAATGAATGTAAACATCCCATGTGACAGTAATAGGAGGTGACGGGTCCTCTTTATGGAGAGATTTGGGGTCTATAATGAATGTAAACATCCCATGTGACAGTCTATTCTTAAACAGCTTGCGGTCCACTTTCAGATGAAAGTGGTCTCTGTTGCGGATTCGCCTCAAGATCACTTTTTTATCGGCGGCCCCCCCCCCCTCCCCTCCTCCTGACGTTACTTGGTGGTCTCGGAGGCGATCGGGTCCTTTCCCCTCTGAGGCACTGTGAGTGAGGGAATGATGCCCCCCCCACTCGGCTCCATATCATTGGATAACGGAAGTGACATCAAACGTCACTTCCGCCCAATGGTCTTAAAGGGGACTTTTTTTTTTATTGAAAAAATAATAAATTATTTTTTTTTTCTTTTGAATTGCGGGTTTCTGCCTGTAGGAGCATGTGACGGATCTCAGATACCTCTGCTGGGCACCTCCGCCAGACCTGTGTCTCCTGTCCTCTGAAAATGCCTGAAAAAGTGTGTATTGGATAACATGGAGGGGAGCTTCTAGGCAGAAAAAAATTAGAGCTCAAAAGCATGTCGGAGCCGCTTCTTTGAGCTTCTTTGAGCTTCTTTGAGCTTCTTTGAGCTGCAGTGTTCATGAGACCTTAAAGTGTATCTAAACCAAAAAATGTAATAGTTATCAAACACCACAACGTAAGATCAAGATCATTCAGAAAAATTCATCAAAACTTACACAGAATTTAATTACAAATTTTCAAAATAAAATATTGCCTACAAAGATAAAATGCAATACAGAAAATGAGGCCCATAGTTGGTCTACCTGTTTCACGGGTTGGACCTGCTTCATCAGGACCCTTTAAAGCTCAAAGATGTCTTCAATTGTCTTTTGAAGATAAATATTGTACAAACCCTGTGGCACGGATGTCATCCAGGGAACGGGGGCAATCAATAACCCCCCCCCCCCTGACCCGACCCCCCCAAAAAAAAGGCATTACAAGGACCTGACCAGCTGGGCCAGTAATGAGGTGAACTATAACCTTATTATCCTTACTAGGTTGGGGTTCATCTCATTACTGGCCCAGACGGTCATCAGGCCCTAGTAGTGACTTTTAGGGTCTCCCCACAGGCCAGGGGGGGCTCATTGATTGCCCTCATTTCCTGGATGACATCCGTGCTGCAAAGGTTTGTACAATATGTATCATCAAAGGACAATTGTAGACATCTTTGAGCTTTAAAGGGTCCTGATGAAGCCGGCCATCCCAAATATGGAAACTTGGTCTGGTCACAGATTCATACTAATATAATAGCTCCTCCCTGTTGGTGGGGCGAAACGCGTTGGTGGGCATTGCCTGGGCAGAGCTGGTCTGAGGCTGGTTTTACTTGGTGACTTGGGGAATGCTGCTGCTGTGCGGTGTTCGGGTCATTTCTCTGCAGCGGTGGTCAGAATGTCACTGCTAAATAGATCAGTGGTGATAAGTGGTGTCATGCTGGTGGCTTTGTCTTGGAACTATGAAGGCACCATAAAATGAAGGGTCAATAATCACCCACAGCCCAAGGAAACTCCAGCTGGAGGAACCCGAGGTTTCCACAGAACCCTGATCCAGAATGGCTGCTCTAGAGCTTCAAATCTACACATTTCGTAAGGAGGAAATGCTTCTTCAGGATTAGCACTGACATAGAAATGTATTCATTGTATCCAAACCTGACAAAACAGTAACATCCAAGCACCACTTAAAGCGGTTCTGCACACATTTCATTTAGTAAATCTCTTTGCCTTCCAAATCAGGCAAAGAGTACTAAATGAAATGTTTTTTTTTTTTTTTTACTTACCTTGTAATTGATGACTTCCTGTCTTCTCTCTCTGCGGCGGGGGGCGGGGTCTCTGCGTCGATCGTCGTCACGCCGCACTGTCTCCTGGGATCTGGTGTCATTGATCCCAGGAGTCAGTGCGGGCATCTTCCGAAATCTCGCGAGATGTCGGCAGATGTGCCGTTACTGCGCACGCGCGAGTAACGGCGGTGCATGCTGGGCCATCAACAGTGCCTGTGGGGTTTCACATGCCCACAGGCAAGATGGACCCCAGCAGACAAGAAGAAGACAAGAAGAAGATGAAGATGAAAACCGGCGGCGATCGAGATGGAAGATGGAACAGGTAAGTCCCCCAATTGAGCTATATGCCCTTGGCATATAGCCCAAAAAAAAAAAAGAGTGCAGAACCGCTTTAAGGATCCCTAGGGTTTCGTAGAACCCTGATTCAGAATGGGTGCCCTAGAGGTTAACTTGATGCGTTTAGCAATTAGAAGATGCTTCTTCAGGATCCGCATTGGCATAGATATTTATTCATTGTATCTAATCAGGGAAAACAGTAACAACCAAACACCACTGGAGGTGCTCCAGAAGTCCACAGAACCCTGATTCAGAGTGCCTGCTCTAAAGCTTAAAATCTATGCTTTTTGCAATTAGAGAATGCTTCTTCAGGATCTGCTCTAGAAGTTAAAATTGACACGTTTCGCAAATTAGAAGATGCTTCTTCAGGATCCGCACTGACAGATATTTATTCATCGTTTCCAATTAGGGAAAACAGTAACATCCAAAAACCACTGGAGGAACCCTGGTTCAATATGGCTGCTCTAGAGGTTAAAATTAACATGTTTCGCAATTAGAAGATGCTTCTTCAGGATCCGCACTGACAGATATTTATTTATCGTTTCCAATCAGGAAAACCAGTAACAACCAAACACCACTGGAGGTGCTCCAGAAGTCCACGGAACCCTGATTCAGAGTGGCTGCTCTAAAGCTTAAAATTGATGTGTTTCGCAATTAGAGAATGCTTCTTCAGGATATGCACTGACATAGATATTTATTTATTGTATCCAAACTGGAAACATGGTAACATCCGAAAACCACTGGAGGCATTCCAGAAGTCCACGGAACCCTGGTTCAATATGGCTGCTCTAGAAGTTAAAATTGACACGTTTTGACAGATATTTATTTATCGTTTCCCATCAGGGAAAACAGTAACATACAAAAACCACTGGAAGAACCCTAGATTTCCACAGAACTCCGATTCAGAATGGCTGCTCTAGAGCTTGAAATGTACACATTTCGTAAGGAGGAAATGCTTCTTCAGGATTAGCACTGACATAGATATTTATTTATTGTATCCAAACTGGTAACATCCGAAAACCACTGGAGGTACTCCAGAAGTCCACGGAACCCTGGTTCAATATGGCTGCTCTAGAGGTTAAAATGAACATGTTTCGCAAATTAGAAGATGCTTCTTCAGGATCCGCACTGACAGATATTTGAACCTTGGTTCAATATGGCTGCTCTAGAGGTTAAAATTGACACGTTTCGCAATTAGAAGATGCTTCTTCAGGATCCGCACTGACAGATATTTGAACCTCGGTTCAATATGGCTGCTTTAGAGGTTAAAACTGACACGTTTCGCAATTAGAAGATGCTTCTTCAGGATCCGCACTGACAGATATTTGAACCTCGGTTCAATATGGCTGCTTTAGAGGTTAAACCTAACATATTTTGCAATTAAAAAATGCTTTTTTTAGGATTCGTACTGATGTGGAAAAATGGTGTCATCCCAAAAGCCAAAGCCGAACCAGACCCTGAAGTATCCCTAAAGGTAAAATCACACCGTAACAAAATAATAAAAACTGATCCAATCCAATGAACCACAATAATAAGACCCCAATATAAAAACAATCCAAGGCAAGGGGGGGGGGGGGGTGTAGACAAATAATATTCTAAAGTAATTTCTCTACCCACCAGAAGAGGGCACTAAAAGACCCCCCAATACTAGGAACATAATGTGTGGCTGCCAACATGGCGCCCTCTTTGCTGCACTTTAATTTAGGATGAAATGTTACATGAAAATAAATAAAATGAAGATATCGGTTTGGTGGCCTTTATGGATTTTGTTGGGTTTTACCGAAAAGATAATTGCGGCTCGGGTTAGCCGGCGGTGGGGAAGGCGGTTTTGTCATCTGCTCTCTTTTTTTTTTTTTGTCTTTGTAACTGATGTTGATAAATGAAATTTTAGATCCAAATAGAACGCCAGTGGTAAGAACACAGATGTCAACTTTTAAAAATTCACTTGAGGGAGACTTTCCCATTATTTGTATTGATGGAGTGTCAAGCGCCCGGGAAGGATTGTTTGTGAAAAGCGACAGATTGGTACACTTCGCTGACAGTCCAAAATTAGCTTTTCATAAAAGCGGGCGTATTCCATTACAGCGCGGCGCGTGCGGAGCCACGGGGGGATGCCCTGTACAAGGCTCCAGTGTAGATGATCGAGGGGCCCCATACAGCACCCCGTGACCCCGGGAACCATCGAATCGTATCCGAGTCATCTCATCTGGAACTCGGTCCCATTACGCCGGGACAAGGACAACTCCCCGGGCCTCCTTAAAGGGGAACTCACACTTTTCTGTTCTGAATACAATGGTGTTCCTAGAAAGAAAATCCCATAGAAAATATTAAATCTGAACCCCAGGAGTGATCTGTGCTGTATAATTCTATTGGTCCAGCTTGGCGCAATATGTATACCGGGGACTTGATGGACCGCTGATGAAGCTGCCAATCACTGTAGTAGTTGATGCTACTGCACCCCAAAGCTGTGTGTATGTGTGTGAATATACTATGTATATATAAATAAATAGGGCAGTGGACGGTGTCAGTAGAGCAGAGGATGGTGTCAGTTGGGCTGTTTTCACGGGAAATCGCGGGTGCCCGGCGGACATTGCGGCCGCCGGGCACGCGCACCAGGTCCCGATCGCGCGCCCCCTAGGCGGCCGGGAATGGGAGGACGTCATATGACGCCCACCCAGGATGGGAGATCCACCTTGTGGGCGTCATATGACTATGGGCGGGTAATGAAGGGGTTAATGAGTGGCCGCGTGTTAAACTCCCTTCTGCGAAAACATTTTTATTCCTATTGTGGGGTCACCAGTCCGGTATTTATTTATTGTGGGGTCACCAGTCCGGTATTTATATATTGTGGGGTCCCCAGTCCGGTATTTATATATTGTGGGGTCCCCAGTCCGGTATTTATATATTTTGGGGTCACCAGTCCGGTATTTATATATTTTGGGGTCACCAGTCCGGTATTTATATATTGTGGGGTCACCAGTCCGGTATTTATATATTGTGGGGTCACCAGTCCGGTATTTATATATTGTGGGGTCACCAGTCCGTTCCTTCAGAAAAGGAAGGTGCCACTAAATGACATATTTACAAGTTTTCTATTCTATTTAATTCTATTCAGAAATTCAATTTAACCACCTCAGTACCGGGCATTTTCACCCCCTTCCTGACCAAGCCATTTTTCAGCTTTCAGCGCTGACGCACTTTGAATGACAATTGCGCGGTCATACGACACTGTACCCAAATGAAATTGTTATAATTTTTTCCCCACAAATAGAGCTTTCTTTTGGTGGTATTTGATCGCCCCTGCGGTTTTTCTTTTTTGCGCAATAAACAAAAGAAGAGCGACAAATTAAAAAAAAAAAAACAATATTTTTTACTTTTTGCTATAATAAATATCCCCAAAAAATATATAAAAAAAACATTTTTTTTCCTCAGTTTAGGCCGATACGTATTCTTCTACATATTTTTGGTAAAAAAAAAAATCGCAATTAGCGATCATTGATTGGTTTGCGCAAAAGTTATTGCGTTTACAAAATAGGGGATAGTTTTATAGCATTTTTATTAATATTTTTTTTTTTTACTAGTAATGGCGGCGATCAGCGATTTTTATTGTGACTGCGACATTATGGCGGACACATCGGACATTTTTGACACATTTTTGGCACCATTGTCATTTATACAGCAATCAGTGCTATTTAACCACTTCCCGACCGCCCCATGTAGATATACGTCGGCAGAATGGCACGTACAGGCAGAAGCACGTACCTGTATGTGACATTCTTCAGGCGGTTGGGGGGTCCGATCGGACCCCCCTCCGCCGGCGGGGACGGTCGGGATGGCTTCAGAAGCGATGCGGGACGAGGTAACGGCCAGTCGTTTCTGGCCACCCCCTCCCGATCGCTCTGGCCAATGAGATGCTTCCCCTTCCTTCCCCTTCCTGTGTAATTGTAAACACAGGCAAGGGGAAGTGATGTCACGCTCCTCGTGTCGGTCTTTCTGACCGGGACGCCGAGCGGAGAAGACATCAGGTTAGTGCACCAACACTACACTGACACCAGGCACACATAGGCACATATTTCACCCCCCTGTCACCCCCTGATCACCCCCCAGATCACCCCCCAGATCACCCCCTGCCCCCCCTGTCACAGTGTCACTGATTGCAGTGATCATTTATTTACTGATCACTGCATTTAGTGTCAGTGTGACTGCAATAACTGTCAGGGCAGTTAGTTTTAGGCCCCTTTAGGTCCAAGGTAGCCCCCTACCCCCCCCCCCCCCCAATAAAGGTTTAACCCCTTGATTGCCCCCTAGGTAACCCTTTCACCCCCTTTTGCCAGTGTCACTAAGCGATCGTTTTTCTGATCGCTCTATTAGTGTCACTGGTGCCGCTAGGTAGCCAGTTTTTTTTTTAGGTAACCGCCAGGTTTATATAGGATTATAAATAGGTTTATAGGTCAGGTACCCCCATATTACAACCTAAATAAAGGTTTTAACCCCTTGATTGCCCCTAGAGTTAACCCTTTCACCAGTGATCACAGTATAAGTGTCACTGGTGACGCTGGTTAGCCAGTTAGTTATTTAGTTATTTAGGTTCCCCGTCAGGTTTTTTATATAGTGTCAGGTACCCCCATATATTACCTAATAAAGGTTTTAACCCCCTGATTGCCCCTAGTTAACCCTTTCACCAGTGATCACCGTATAACTGTTACGGGTGACGCTGGTTAGTTAGCTTGTTTTTTTATACTGTCAGGGCACCCGCCATTTATTACCCAACTATCGGTTTAACCCCCTGATCGCCCGGCGGGTGATATCAATTAGGTTTTAGGGTCAAATAAGGTCTGCGTCGCCCCAGGTTAGTGCCAGTACCGCAAACACCCACGCGCAAAGCATACACCTCCCTTAGTGGTATAGTATCTGAACAGATCAATATCTGATCTGATCAGATCTATACTAGCGTCCCAGCAGTTTAGGGTTCCAAAAAACGCATTGTTAGCGGGATCAGCCCAGATACCTGCTAGCACCTGCGTTTTCCCCCTCCGCCCAGCCCAGCCCAGCCCACCCAAGTGCAGTATCGATCGATCACTGTCACTTCCAAAACACTAAGCACACATAACTGCAGCGTTCGCAGAGTCAGGCCTGATCCCTGCGATCGCTAACAGTTTTTTTGGTAGCGTTTTGATTCATTCGCCAGCAGCCTAGGAGCTTTTTTTTCCTGTGAATCTCACTAGTGTACTACTAAATTTAGAGCCCAAAATGGCAAATCGCAAGTACACTAGTGAACAGGCCTACTTGTTTCTGAGTATGTCAGATAGTGAAGAGGAGGTCACTCATCTGTCAGAATCAGGCTCAGAATACGACCCAGTAGACGACAGCGGCTCCATGACAGATAGCTCTGGCGACGAAGGTGTGGTCCCTGCTAAGGTCAGGCGTACCCGATCCCGATCTTCTGATGTTGTTGAGGTGCAGGAACCGCAGGTCTCTCGTATGGAGCAGAGAAGTACTAGCGCCGCTATTCCTTCTGGTGAACTGGCAAGCACCAGCGGCCTAGTACACCCTGGACGTAGTCAAACCAGCACTGCAGTAACACTTGGTGACGTGGCGAGTCCCATAAGTGCAGTTCAAGCTGGCGAGGTGGCAAGCACAAGTAGTGTCCCGCTGCCACCAAGAAGAAGACAAAGGCAGGTCCGTCGATCACATAGTGTCCTTCCTGCAGAATTCGCCAATCCTGATTGGGTGCCCACCACTTCTGCAGAACCCGTACTTCCCCCATTCACTGGCCAACCCGGTATTCAGGTGGAAACAGCTGATTTTAAGCCATCCGATTTTTATTCGCTGTTTTTCACGGAAGATCTCTATAGATCTATTGTGGACCAAAGTAATATATACGCTGGTCAACACATCGCCGCTAATCCCCAAGTGCCTTCCCTTGCCAGAGATTGGAAACCAATTACGGTTTCCGAATTTAAGACCTTTCTGGGCCTTTCCCTCAACATGGGCATGCATAAATTCCCGACTCTGAGGTCTTATTGGTCCACCTCACCGCACCACCATATGCCCGTGTTCTCTGCCTCCATGTCCAGGGCACGATACGAGATGATTTTGCGGTTCATGCACTTCAGTGACAATGAACTTTGTCGTCCTCGTGGAGACCCTGAATTTGATCGGCTCTACAAAATTCGGCCCCTCATAAACCACTTCAACCAACGTTTTGCAGCCTTGTTTAATCCCAATCAAGTTGTCTGCGTTGACGAGTCCCTGATTAAGTTTTCTGGCTGCTTGTCTTTCAAACAGTTCCTTCCCAGCAAGCGTGCCAGATACGGGGTCAAGCTCTACAAGCTCTGTGACAGGGCAACAGGCTATACGTGGAGCTTTTCGGTTTATGAGGGAAAAGATAGTCACGTAGAGCCGGAGAACTGTCCAGATTACATAGGGAGCGCTGGCAAGATAGTGTGGAACTTGGTGTCACCCTTATTCGGAAAGGGGTACCACTTGTACGTGGACAATTATTACACGAGCGTGCCACTGTTTAGTCACTTGTTTGATCATCAGATTGGAGCATGTGGCACCGTGCGACCTAATAGCCGGGGCTTTCCCCAGCGGCTTGTAGATTCCCCTCTTAGGCTGGGGGAGAGAGCCTGCTTGCAGTGTAATAATTTGCTCGCTATGAAGTGGAGGGATAATAGGAATGTTTTCGTTCTTACCTCCCTTCATGCAGACACGACAGTCCAAATTCGTACGGCGGCTGGTGTTGTGACGAAACCCCTCTGTGTTCACGAATACAACCTTAATATGGGGGGGGTGGACCTCAACGACCAGTTGTTGGCGCCGTACCTAGTTGTCCGTAAGGCTAGACGCTGGTACAAAAAAGTGTCTATTTATTTATTCCAATTGGCTTTGCTGAATGCTCATGTGCTATACGGAGCTTCAGGCGGGACGTTACCCTTCCTTGAATTCCAGGGAGCGGTTGTCATGGAACTCCTGTATCCAGGCGGTTCCACACCTCAACATCCCCTACCAAATGCAGTAAGCCGGCTGCATGAGAGGCATTATCCTCATGTCCTCCAGAGTACCCCTACCCAACGAGCCCCCCAAAGAAGATGTCGTGTCTGTACCAAGCGCGGATTTAGGCGTGACACCCGTTATTATTGTCCACTCTGTCCTGACAATCCTGGTCTCTGCGTTGGTGAATGCTTTGAACGCTACCACTCACTAGTGAGGTTTTAGCGTAGGGTACAGCATTTCACAGGCTAGGATACACTTTCACAGGGTCTCAAGAATGCCATCGCATTTTGAGACCCGACCGTTACAGTTAAAATTATAGTTATAGTTTAAAAAAAAAAGTGTAAAAAATAAAAATAAAAAAAAAAAGTACAAAAAAAAAAAAAACCCCAAAAAAAAAATATAAAATAAAAAACCAAAAATAGTTGTCGTTTTATTGTTCTCTCTCTATTGTTGCTCTTTTTTACTCTATTCTATTCTGCAATGTTTTATTATGTTTTATCATGCTTGCTTTTCAGGTATGTTTTATTGTTAACCATTTTTTTGTTTTCAGGTGCGCCATTCAGTTGCAGCGCGGATTTATTTATCTTGACAGCAACAGCGTTTGCTCCCACGATACATAAAGCCGCGACTCCAACGCTGTAGGAGGTGATTTCACCACCACAGTTAAAAAAAAGAGCATATATGCCGAAGCATGGGGGCAGCAGAGGGCGGAGGAGCGATTTTGCTCCTAATGCCACGTACATACGGTCGAAAAAAAGTCCGACCATGTGTACGTGGCATAACTTTTTTGCGGGAGGATGCCCCCATGCTTCGGCATATATATATTTTAGGCACCGGTTGCGTTAACAAAATGTTTTATTTCTTACTATGTTTTTTTTTTGGTATTTGCTTTGCAGGTATGGTATGGTAAGGTCTTACTGTTATACTCTAATGTTACTTTGTTTTAATGTTAACCATTATTTGCTTAGCAGGTACGCCATTCAGTTGCAGCGTGGATTTATGTATCTTGACAGCAACAGCGTTTGCTCCCACGATACATAAAGCCGCGACTCCAATGCTGTAGGAGGTGATTTCACCACCACAGTTAAAAAAAAGAGCATATATGCCGAAGCATGGGGGCAGCAGAGGGCGGAGGAGCGATTTTGCTCCTAATGCCACGTACATACGGTCGAAAAAAGTCCGACCATGTGTACGTGGCATAACTTTTTTTGCGGGAGGATGCCCCCATGCTTCGGCATATATAAATGGTGCATGTATGCCCATCATTAGAAGTGGGTGGATGAAGGGAGGTATTCTAATGGTGGGCATACCCACCGCGCCATTGGGAAATTGGGAAAGCATTTTATCACACCGATCTTGGTGTGGTCAGATGCTTTGAGGGCAGAGGAAAGATCTAGGGTCTAATAGACCCCAATTTTTTCAAAAAAAGAGTACCTGTCACTGCCTATTGCTATCATAGGGGATATTTACATTCCCTGCGATAACAATAAAAATGACAACTAAGAAAAAAAAAATGGAAGGAACAGTTTAAAAATAAAATAAAAAAGCTAAATAAAAAGAAAAACTAAAAAAAAAAAAAAAAAAGCACCCCTGCCCCCCCTTCTTTTGCGCAAAGGCGAACACAAGCGTTGGTCTGGCGTCATATGTAAACAGCAATTGCACCATGCATGTGAGGTATCACCGCAAAGGTCAGATCGAGGGCAGTAATTTTAGCAGTAGACCTCCTCCATGAATCTAATGTGGTAACCTGTAAAGGCTTTTAAAGGCTTTTAAAAATGTATGTAGTTTGTCGCCACTGCGTGTTTGTGCGCAATTTTAAAGCATGTCGTGTTTGGTATCCATGTACTCGGCCTAAGATCATATTTTTTATTTCATCAAAAATTTGAGCAATATAGTGTGTTTAAGTGCATTAAAATACAAAAAAGTGTATTTTTTCCACAAAAAATGCGTTTGAAAAATCGCTGCGCAAATACTGTGTGGAAAAAAAAATGCAACACCCACCATTTTAATCTGTAGGGCCTTTGCTTTAACAATATATATAGTGTTTGGGGGTTCAACGTAATTTTCTTGCAAAAAAAAAAATATGTTTTCATGTAAACAAAAAGTGTCAGAAAGGGCTTTATCTTCAAGTGGTTAGAAGAGTGGGTGACGTGTGACATAGGCTTCTAAATGTTGTGCATAAAATGCCAGGACAGTTCAAACCCCCCCCAAATGACCCCATTTTGGAAAGTAGACACCCCAAGCTATTTGATGAGAGCAATGTTGAGCCCATTAAATATTTTTTTTTTTTGGTCCCAAGAGATTGAATAATGAAAAAAAAAAAAAATAAATATTTTTTTTTTTTACAAAAAGTTGTCACTAAATGATATATTGCTCAAACATGCCATGGGCATATGTGGAGATACACCCCAAAATACATTCTGTTGCTTCTCCTGAGTACGGGGATACCACATGTGTGGGACTTTTTGGGAGCCTAGCCGCGTACGGGACCCCAAAATCCAAGCACCGCTTTCAGGCTTTCTAAGGGTGTAATTTTTTTATTTCACTCCTCACTGCCAATCACAGTTTCGGAGGCCATGGAATGCCCAGATGGCACAAACCCACCCCCAAATGACCCCATTTTGGAAAGTAGACACCCAAGCTATTTGCTGAGAGGTATGGTGAGTATTTTGCAGATCTCGCTTTTTGTCACAATGTTTTGAAAATTGAAAAAAAAAAAAAAAAATTTTTTTTTCTTTACTTTCTTCATTTTCAAAAACACATGAGAGCTGTAAAATACTCACCGTGCCTCTCAACAAATAGCTTGGGGTGTCTACTTTCCAAAATGGGGTCATTTGGGGGGGGTTTGTGCTATTTTGGCATTTTATGGCCTTCGAAACGGTGATAGGTAGTGAGGAGTGAAATCAAAAATTTGCACCCTTAGAAATCCTGAAGGCGGTGCTTGGGTTTCGGGGCCCCGTACGCGGCTAGGCTCCCAAAAAGTCCCACACATGTGGTATCCCCATACTCAGGAGAAGCAGCAAAATGTATTTTGGGGTGCAATTCCACATATAACCATGGCATGTGTGAGCAATATATCATTTAGTGACAACTTTTTGAATAAATTTTTTTTATTTATTTTTTTTGTCTTTATTCAATCACTTGGGACTAAAAAAAAAAAATATTCAACGGGCTTAACATGCCTCTCAGCAAATAGCTTGGGGTGTCTACTTTCCAAAATGGGGTCATTTGGGGGGGTTTTGTGCCATCTTGGCATTTTATGGTCTTCAAAACTGTGATAGGTAGTGATAGGTAGTGAGGAGTGAAATCAAAAATTTATGCCCTTAGAAATCCTGAAAGCGGTGCTTGGTTTTCGGGGTCCCGTATGCGGATAGGCTCCCAAAAAGTCCCACACATGTGGTATCCCCGTACTCAGGAGAAGCAGCAGAATGTATTTTGGGGTGTAATTCCACATATGCCCATGGCATGTGTGGGCAATATATCATTTAGTGACAACTTTGGGCAAAAAAAAAAAAAGTTTGTAATATTCCCGCAACTTGTGGCAAAATATAAAATATTCCATGTACTCAACATGCCTCTCAGCAAATAGCTTGGGGTGTCTACTTTCCAAAATGGGGTCATTTGGGGGGTTTTGTGCCATCTTGGCATTTTATGGCCTTCAAAACTGTGATAGGTAGTGATAGGTAGTGAGGAGTGAAATCAAAAATTTATGCCCTTAGAAATCCTGAAGGCGGTGCTTGGTTTTCGGGGTCCCGTATGCGGATAGGCTCCCAAAAAGTCCCACACATGTGGTATCCCCGTACTCAGGAGAAGTGGCAAAATGTATTTTGGGGTGCAATTCCACATATAACCATGGCATGTGTGAGCAATATATCATTTAGTGACAACTTTTTTAAAAAATTTTTTTTTTTTTTTTTTTTTGTCTTTATTCAATCACTTGGGACTAAAAAAAAAAATATTCAATGGGCTTAACATGCCTCTCAGCAAATAGCTTGGGGTGTCTACTTTCCAAAATGGGGTCATTTGGGGGGGTTTTGTGCCATCTTGGCATTTTATGGTCTTCAAAACTGTGATAGGTAGTGATAGGTAGTGAGGAGTGAAATCAAAAATTTATGCCCTTAGAAATCCTGAAAGCGGTGCTTGGTTTTCGGGGTCCCGTATGCGGATAGGCTCCCAAAAAGTCCCACACATGTGGTATCCCCGTACTCAGGAGAAGCAGCAGAATGTATTTTGGGGTGTAATTCCACATATGCCCATGGCATGTGTGGGCAATATATCATTTAGTGACAACTTTGGGCAAAAAAAAAAAAGTTTGTAATATTCCCGCAACTTGTGGCAAAATATAAAATATTCCATGTACTCAACATGCCTCTCAGCAAATAGCTTGGGGTGTCTACTTTCCAAAATGGGGTCATTTGGGGGGGTTTTGTGCAATTTTGGCATTTTATGGCCTTCGAAACTGTGATAGGTAGTGAGGAGTGAAATCAAAAATTTACACCCTTAGAAATGCTGAAGGTGGTGCTTGGGTTTCGGGGCCCCGTACGCGGCTAGGCTCCCAAAAAGTCCCACACATGTGGTATCCCCGTACTCAGGAGAAGTGGCAAAATGTATTTTGGGGTGCAATTCCACATATAACCATGGCATGTCTGAGCAATATATCATTTAGTGACAACTTTTTGAATACATTTTTTTTTTTTTGTCTTTATTCAATCACTTGGGACTAAAAAAAAAAATATTCAATGGGCTCAACATGCCTCTCAGCAAATAGCTTGGGGTGTCTACTTTCCAAAATGGGGTCATTTGGGGGGGTTTTGTGCCATCTTGGCATTTTATGGCCTTCAAAACTGTGATAGGTAGTGATAGGTAGTGAGGAGTGAAATCAAAAATTTATGCCCTTAGAAATCCTGAAGGCGGTGCTTGGTTTTCGGGGTCCCGTATGCGGATAGGCTCCCAAAAAGTCCCACACATGTGGTATCCCCGTACTCAGGAGAAGCAGCAGAATGTATTTTGGGGTGTAATTCCACATATGCCCATGGCATGTGTGGGCAATATATCATTTAGTGACAACTTTGGGCAAAAAAAAAAAAAAGTTTGTAATATTCCCTCAACTTGTGGCAAAATATAAAATATTCCATGTACTCAACATGCCTCTCAGCAAATAGCTTGGGGTGTCTACTTTCCAAAATGGGGTCATTTGGGGGGGTTTGTGCTATTTTGGCATTTTATGGCCTTCAAAACTGTGATAGGTAGTGAGGAGTGAAATCAAAAATTTGCACCCTTAGAAACCCTGAAGGCGTTGATTGGGTTTCGGGGCCCCGTGCGCGGCTAGGCTCCCAAAAAGTCCCACACATGTGGTATCCCCATACTCGAGAGAAGCAGCAAAATGTATTTTGGGGTGCATCTCCACATATAACCATGGCATGTGTGAGCAATATATCATTTAGTGACAACTTTTTTAAAAAAAAAATTTTTTTTATTTTTTTTGTCTTTATTCAATCCCTTGGGACTAAAAAAAAAAATATTCAATGGGCTCAACATGCCTCTCAGCAAATAGCTTGGGGTGTCTACTTTCCAAAAATGGGGTCATTTGGGGGGTTTTGTACTTCTCTGCCATTTTAGCACCTCAAGAAATGAGATAGGCAGTCATAAATTAAAAGCGGTGTAAATTCCAGAAAATGTACTCTAGTTTGTAGACGCTATAACTTTTGCGCAAACCAATAAATATACGCTTATTGGCATTTTTTTTTACTAAAGACATGTGGCTGAATACATTTTGGCCCAAATGTTTGACTAAAATTGAGTTTATTGGATTTTTCTTATAACAAAAAGTAGAAAATATATTTTTTTTTCAAAATTTGCGGTCTTTTTCCGTTTATAGCGCAAAAAAATAAAAATCACAGAGGCAATCAAATACCATCAAAAGAAAGCTCTATTTGTGGGAAGAAAAGGACGCAAATTTCGTTTGGTTACAACATTGCATGACCGCGCAATTACCAGTTAAAGCAGTGCAGTGCGAAATTGAAAAAAGACCTCTGGTCCTTTGGCTGCCAAATGGTCCGGGGCTGAAGTGGTTAAATGCATTGATTCCTGTATAAATGACACTGGCAGTGAAGGGGTTAACCACTAGGGGGCGGAGAGGGGTTAATTATGTTCCCTAAGAGTGATTCTTACTGTGGGGGGAGGGGACTCACAAGGGGAGGAGACCGATCGGTGTTTCTCTGTACAGAGAACACACCATCGGCTCCTCTCCTCTGACAGGACCGTGGATCTGTGTGTTTACACCCCATCATTACACACACAGATCCACGGTCCCGCTGTGTTACCGGGCAATCGCGGGTGCCCAGTGACACGGCGAGAGCGCGCGCTCCCTGGAGTGCACAGAAGGGTAGGACGTCATATGACGCCGTCCCGGAACGAGAGCTGCGCCGCCTGGCCTTCATTTGACAGCCGGCGGTCGCAAAGCGGTTAAAAACTATTCAATTTCGAATTCCATCCAAAATTTTGATTTGTTATTTCAGGTTTGTTTAAATTCGATACTTTTGTAATTTGGATACATCCGAATAATGAAAAATTTGTCTGAATTTCAATTCGGAACAAACCGCACATAATTACATAAAGACACCAGTCCAACCTGAGCGAGTGACTACAATCGTCCCCATCCCCGTACATTGTGTCTCATTAAGAAGCTCATCTCTTATAATATTATTTACTTAAGGTCCCCATATAGCGCCGTCAATTTACACAGCGCTCCACACATACATCGCACACTCACATCGGTCCCGACCCTCAAGGAGCTTACTAGACATGAGCACAACAAAGAAATTTGTTTATTTTCGTTTCGTTTTTTTCGTTTCCGTTGATTCGTAACGATTCGTAAGTCGTCGGTGTTCGTATTCGTAACGATTCGTATTTTCGTAAGAGTTATTTTTTCGTTGATTCGTTTTTCCGTTAGTTTAATTTTCGTTTATTCGTTTATTCGAAATTTGGACACATTCGTATTTATTCGTACATTCGTAACATTCGTAGATTCGTAATCAGAGCATAATTCATAATTTTATGTAATGTGTATGCTGTTATTACATTTTAAGAGACACGGAAAATTACGAATCGAAAAAAAATAAGTTACGAATGTACGAATTTTTTCGTTCAATCCATTCGAGGCACGTTAAGCAGCGCCATTGTAAGAGACACAAAAAATTACGAATCGAAAAAAAAAAATTACTAATTTACAAATTTTTTCGTTCAATCAATTCGAAGCACGTTAAGCAGCGCCATTGTAAGAGACACGGAAAATTACGAATCTAAAACAAAAAAAATTATGAATGTACAAATTTTTTCGTTCAATCCATTCGAAGCACGTTAAGCAGCGCCATTGTAAGAGACACAAAAAATGACGAATCGAAAAAAAAAAATTACTAATTTACGAATTTTTTCACTCAATCCATTCGAAGCACGTTAAGCAGCGCCATTGTAAGAGACACAGAAAATTACCAATTCAACCAAAAAAAAAAAGTTACGAATGTACGAATTTTTTCGTTCAATTTGATTTTCGTTGTTCCTGTTTTCGTTTTTCGGATTTTCTTCTTTCGTACATTTGTTGTTTCTAATTAGTTTTTTTCGGATTTTCGTTGTTTTCGGATTCGTTCGATTAGTTATTCGTTAACATTTTTAGGGAATCGTTCGTTCATTCGTACGATAACGAATGAACGAAAATAACGAAAAAAAACGAGAAACGAAAAAACAAAACAAACGAATTGCACATGTCTAGAGCTTACAATCTAAGGTCCCCAACTCACATTCATATACTGGGGTCAATTAACCTACCAGCATGTCTTTGGAGTGTGGGAGGAAACCGGAGTGCCCGGAGGAAACACACACAGGCACAGGGAGGACATGCAAACTCGACGCAGGTAGTGTCATGGTTGGGATTTGAAGCAGCAACCCTTTGTACTGCTAGGTGAGAGTGCTAACCACTACACCACTGTACTACCCACTACACCACTGTGCCACTGTGCTGCATATGTCTAGTGAGAACCACCCAAGGTGACGATGGTCCTACACCCTCACACTGGGGATAGACCTTTGTGGGTCACTTTGGAGCTGAGATCTTCTGATTTAGACATTTTAAATTCCATCCATAATTTTTCTTTTCTCCTCTCTTATGACCCCCCAGTCCCCTCCCCCCCCCCCCCATATGCCATAGGTACTCAACCTGTGGCCCTCCAGTTGTTGCAGAACTAGAAGTCCCATGAGGCATTGCAAGGCTGACAGTTACAAGTACGACTCCCAAAGGCAGAGGCATGATGGGACTTGTAGTTTTGCAACAGCTGGAGGAGCACTCATGACCTACGCCAACGCATGCCCGATATCTTCCTCGGTCTCCTTCCATTCGGTGGCCTCTCCTTCGCAGGCCTTCTCTGCCTCTCTCTGTCACTTTCTATATTTCACAACAAATCAGTATGAAGACGACTCCCCTGTAGTGCGCGGCGTTGGCTGTGAAATGGGTTAGCGGCGGCGGCGGCGGCGGCGGCCTCACATACAATTACTCCATGGATACCGCCTGAGCCAAGCAGGGAATAAGCCGGTGTAATTTGCTGCTGCACTTCTCACCTCCATCCTGAGCTCACTCCTGCCCGATGGATCTGCGGGTCAGAGGTCAGACACTGCGCTACTATTTAAGAATCAAATTAGACGCGGTTAGGAAAAGCGGCGGACGCGGGAATTTCACCGATCTGAAGGTAATTCCTTTGAGGAATTTGTTACAGCGGAAGGGGGAGGGGGGGGGCGGTTAGACCAATAGACTTGTCACAGGAAAGTGATGAGTCTGATCCGACCTGGAGGATGGGAGATGACATCACAGTTCACAGGCGGCGGGAGCGGCGGGAGCAGCGGGAGCGGCGGGGGGACACGCCCGGATCCGTGTACTAAGAATCAGCCTCCGCATTCACACAAAAGTCAGGAATAATCCCGCAATGTTTGCAATTGGTGAACTGATACAATGCTGAAGAGACGCAACTCCGTACATCAGGTGATCTGTGAAAGGTTCAGACCCAGAACAACGGAGTCTCATCCACCGCAACATTGTATCGTTCTGTATATCAGTTCACTCTCTGCAACATAGTTACATACAGGGGCGGACTGACAACTCATGGGGCCCCCAGGCAATAGGAGATTATGGGGCCCCCAGGCAATCAGAGATTATGGGGCCACACAGTATACACACACACACAATACACACACACACAGTATACAATCACACAGTATACACAGACATGTTTCTATTGGCTGAGAAGGTACTGGAGAGGTGGGGCAGCTATAATCTCAGGATTTTGAGACCAAAAGGATGTCGGTAAGGGACCTTTCAGAAACAGATGTAAAAAAAACACAGATTTTTACATACTGTCCCTGGTTTTACTGAGGCTGGCAACCCTGATGGGGCCCCCTAGTGGCCCGGGCCCTCGGGAAGTGCCCGAGTGGCCGAATGGTCAGTCCGCCCCTGGTTACATAGTTAAAGACACAAATCCATCGAGTTCAACCAATTAAGGGCCAGTTCACACCACATGCAGTCCAGTGCGTTTTTTGGTCTGCGTCAAAAACGCTTGGAAAGCAGGTTATATGACTTTCAATGGCATAGTTCACACCAGTGCTTGCAGTTCCAGTGCGTTCCAGAAAAAAAAACGTACAACGTGCTGCATTTTTCCTGCACTGGACTGTACTGGAATGCTGTAAAACGCATCAACAATGCACCGGAACGCACTCCAATGCACCAAAAATGCACTGGAACACACTTGTCCCTACTTAAAGTGGTGTTTCCACCAACAAAAAAAAAAAATAGCTTAAAAATCATTAAGAAAATTAAAAAAAATTATTGGAAAAAAAACATTTTTTACTCACCTCTAAATGTCTGTTGCTAGAGGGTCCCTCGTAGTCTGCCACCTTCAGTGCCCGGGCACTGACATCACTTCCCCTCGGAGCCGCACAGTCATCTGGGACCTGTCACGTGTCCCAGATGACCGAGCGTTGTACCACGGCGCGCGGAGCCGCTCGCACATGCGCAGTGGGTGCCCGGCTGTGAAACCACAGCCGGGTGCCCACAATAATAAAAATGCCGTCGCCGCGAGCGGAGCGGGGGACGAGGGGGGGCTTTGTTCCCCCGCATCGCTGGACCCTGGGACAGGTAAGTGTCCGATTATTAAAAGTCAGCAGCTGCAGTATTTGTAGCTGCTGACTTCTAATTTTTTTTTTTTTTTTAGGGGGCACCCCACTTTAGGGTTAAGAAAAAAGAGGGGGGGATAAAGCACTGGACTGCATCAAAAACACTCCAAAAACACATCAAGAACGCACTGGAACGCATCAAAAATGTGTCAAAAACGCGCATGCAAAAAATCACCTGGAATGCATTCGGACTGCGTTTCTATGGTGTGAACCGGCCCTATAAGGGGGAAAAAACAAATGATATAATCCTATATACACAATTCTATACCCACAGCTGATCCAGAGGAAAGCAACCCCCCCCCCCCCCCTTTTAAAAATCATGATCCAATTTGAAACATTGTATCTGTTTTGTATATCAGTTCACTCTCCACAGTATTGTATCTTTTCAGTACATCAGTTTATTCTCTGCAACATTGTATCTGTTCTGTAAATGAGTTCTCTCTCTGCAACATTGTATCGCTGTGTATATCAGTTCATTCTCTGACATTTTGTATCAATTAAGAATGTCAGTTCACTCTCTGCAACAGAGATATATATATATATCAATTCTGTAGAATGTAATAATGAAGCATATATATTAGTAGTAATAATATTAAAAATAAAATATGGATGTTATCTTATTTATTTATTTTGTATCAATGATAAAGTATCAAATAATGAATGTATTGATAATAATAATAATAATAATAATAATAATAATAATAATAATAATAATAATAATAATAATAATAATAATAATAATAATAATAATTAAATATTGATTTTATCATTTATATTTTTTTTTTTATTTGCAAAAAAATTTTTTTTTCTACAACAACGCAGTTCCACTTTGAAGCTTTTTTCTCTTCGGATGGAATGTTGGGGAATGTTACATTCACCTGGCGAAAGGCAACAAATAGAAGCTGACATTTCACATATATTACATACATTTTGGGTAATATTTGCGACTTTTGCGCCAAGGATGAAACATTCGCAGAGCTATATTATTATTATAATTAGACCTCTACGGCTTTTTATTTTTTTCCCCAAAAAAGCCGAACTGAAAACGAGTTCCTGGCCGTGTTTTTTAGGTGGGTTACTGGAACCAATTTAAAGACGGATGGAATACATCAAATGTGTAAAGCGTCAGAGCGCTCGGCCGCAGAGGATTCTGGGTTATTGAGGGAGATGGTTCTTTTAGTTGAAGAGGAATTGTCGGCAGAATCCGATCTCTTTGTTATGAAAGCCGTCTCATGCTGCTGGTACTTTTCAAGAATGATGGGATTAGAGATGAAAAGACGAAACTCGCCCTGACTAGTGCTCGGCGATGTCGTCTTCCCTTCACTCCTCTCTCTCGGCACCTTTGGACTACCATGTTCCATGGATCCGGAAATCAAAGAAATCCTCGCCTTTTTATTTCCACCTACATCACTTAAAAAAAAAAAAAAAACTCCTCCATAAATGCAACTTTGTATCGAGCAAAAGTATTAATCAGAAAGTTTTGGGGTAACAGAGAGACAATCAGCCTGACTATTGGGGGGATGTAGAGGATAGGACTCGGCCGGTGGGTTCAGGGGGCCCGGCTGTGACCAATCACCTCGCTTATCATCTGTCTGCTCACAATACAAGTCTTTGTAGAATAAAGCCGAGTCTCCTTTCATTACATCCCTTCTTCTCTTATCTCCTATCTGAGCCTCTATTAGACTTTAAAGGGAGGTAAAATGTCAGAGTTTTGCTGAATTTTATTAAAAGTGAGCAGATGAAGAGCTCAGACAGACACAAGAGATAAGAGGCGCCCGCTTTATATTCCGAATCGGGGACTGAGGGCGCTACAAAGGCTAATAGCGACCCGCCTAGGATGGCATCTCCTAAGCCTGTCCCCCCGGAACCCTCCGGAATCCTCATGTGACCCGAGTATTACCGCCAATTCTTTGTGTGTTTTCTCTTATTTAAATTTTTCCGAATGTTCCTTCCAGAATTCTATGAATTGTGGGATCGTCGTGACGCTCACCGTGGCGGGGGACGATTAGCGGGGGACGATTGGCGGGGGACGACTGGCGGGGGACGATTGGCGGGGGACGACTGGCGGGGGACGATTGGCGGGGGGATCATTTGTGGCCTTGTAGACAGTTACACAAAGTGGTATATTGCCTAAAAGGAAATGAGGGTTATTCCTGGTTAAACTATTAGTTTTATTAATTATTATTTTTAATTGTTAATAATTCGGTATAGGCGAGGGATAAAGTCTTATGCCGCGTACACACGATCGGACTTTCCGCCAACAAAACCGTGGATTTTTGTTCGAAGGGTGTTGGCTCCAACTTCTCTTGCATACACACGGCCACACAATTGTTGGCCAGCAATTTCCGAATGTGGAAACGCGGTGACGCCAGAAACCAGCGCATTAATGCTGATTAATAAATACAGGGAAATGTTGGTAGGAGGGGTTTTGGGATTTTTTAAGGTGCAAGCACTCTATGTACTTGCTGTATAATTGTTTTTAGATAAATTGTATCATTGTTCAAATAAAATAATTTCATATTATGCCTCGGGACCACTGTATCAATAAATGGTGATCCAGAGGGATAATCTAAAATTATTTTATTTGAACAATGATACAATTTATCTAAAAACAATTATACAGCAAGTACATAGAGTGTAATCCTTATGGGTACAGCAAATTAGATGGAATTCCCAACATGTTTCGCCCACAAACTGCGCTTCCTCAGAGGATGCTGTCCACTTGAAGTATAAGCCTTCTAATAAAGAAAAATATAACAATCATAGCAATACAAAACTTTAGATCACATAAAAAAAAAGAGAAAATGTATTTACACTTGAAAAAACAAAATATGCATTTATATAATTGTTTTTTTTTTTTTATTATTAGAAGGCTTATACTTCATGTGGACAGCATGTACTTGCTGTATACTTGTTTTTAGATACATTTTATCATTGTTCAAATAAAATAATTTTATATTATCCCTCTGGATCACCGTATCAATATTTGCACCTTAAAAAACCCACAACCCCTCTATAGTTACATAGTTAGTAAAGTTGAATAAAGACACCAGTCCAACCTGAGTGAGTGTCCACAATTGTCCCTATCCCTGTACATTGCACACTCACATTGGTCCCTACCCTCAAGGAGCCCACAATCCAAGGTCCCCATTCATATACTAGGGCCAATTTCTGGACAGAAGCCAATTAACCTACCTGCATGTCTTTGGAGTGTGGAAGGAAACTGGAGTACCCAGAGGAAACCCACACAGGCACAGGGAGAACATGCAAACTCCAGGCAGGTAGTGTCATGGTTGGGATTTGAACCAGCGACCCTTCTTACTGCTAGGTGAGAGTGTTAACCACTACACCACTGTGCCACCCTAAATAAAGGCATGCGGTGCCTACTTTAGTGGTTAAGAATTTATCCTACAGGAAAATGTTACCCAACTGCAGTGAGGATGGAGTGTCTATAAAAGTCACTCTGGTCTCAGTACTCCCCCCCCACCCTTCATTTTGGGTGCTACATGAGGGGGTACCTCACAATGCCTCATTGGTGGCACGCCCATAGCACCCTAGGCTAAGCTAAGAGCTGTGACCAGGAAACCAGTTACTGGGCCACATACTGTACAGTGAAACAGTTTGAAAGCAACGGCCTTGAGCAACCAATCAAATTCTGCCTTTTGTTTTCTAATTTGTATCAGAAAACATGACAGCTGGATTGGGATTGTCTGCTTAGAGCCAACCCAGATATCCATTGCCTGACTATTCCGTCTCCTTCCTACTCCGTTCCTTTATTTCACACGATATTCCCACAAATCTCCGTTTTATGGAAATTCCACCTATGTACTATTATCCATGTCACTCCATTTCTCACATTGTGTGCCGGGGAACTATTTTTAGCGCTGACCCTGTTTAAGTGCGATCGGAGTAAGCAAGCGCGCCGAAGTGTGTCACTCGTCTAAACACACCGCCATCTGTTTAATATCCCATAAGAGATCACACACAACACATTTCATCAATAGGTGATAATCTCGTTACTTATTTAACAGCGAATATTGCGCGCCATAACCGTAAAACAGCAGAACCCTCCTGAGCTAGACGGGGGCCGCTCTTCGCCGTTTAGGCAGGTACAAATCAATGCGGCTCGCCGAGGACACAATCAGGTTAAACGCGCGGTTTTATTAACAATTACTAATTCTTGGAGGGGCACTCGGTGGAGGGGAGCCGGCCTTCGAAATGGCCCATCCACAGTAATGAGGTGATATTCCAGGCTAGTAAACAGATGTGTTTGGCTGGAAGTGCCGGTCAGTGCAGCAAAACAGCCTTTTCTACTAATAGAGGAGAGCCGGCTACATCTGCGGGGTGGAAAAAAATAAAAAACAAGACATTAGGAAAGGCTGGTGCTGCTCTCTATATAGCAGAAACAAAACCTGCGGGTTCAAGGCCGTGTGTCCGGAAACCTCTTGTCTGCCTGTGTTCAGACACATAAAGGTGCACATGCTTTTTGGCACGGAGACCTAAGCATGAAAATGATGGCATGCCCACGGTGGATACTGGCACCTTGTGCCCTTTTTAAACCTGGGCCCTGCATGGAATCATTGCTGGGTGGTCTTCCTGCTTATATCTCTCTTGATCCTGAACCTGCTTGACTCAGCTTTTGTCTAACCTGCCTTTGGACTATTCCTGATTTCCTATGTTACCAACCTCGAGTTGGACCCTTGACCAAGATTCTGTCTATTGATTCCATACCTGCATGTTGCTCTTCTCTGGCCCTGCTGGTGATTTGGTGCTCTCCTGCCTGGCTGTTACTGATATCAGCTTGTGACCTGGCCTTGCTCTCTATTGGTCTGATGAAGCCATAGTGCCCTCATCACTGGGCTTCTGCTTACTTGACATGGGTGCTCCCAAGTGTAAATCCATTGTCAGATCTTGGGTTTTGAACCTGGGACCTCTTCTGTGTCTGGCATTGATTCTTCTTGCTGAGCTATCTGGGATGCTGTAAAGTTCCCTGCCTGATCTGTTGGACAACCCTGCCTTGTGTCTTGATTGCTGCCGAACCTTAAACTCCTTTCTCCTCCCATGAACTTCCTATATAAGCCTCTGCACTTCCTGTTGCCAGATAATTGTGGTTTGATCCTACTTACTACTTGAGCTACTTCCATTGCTGTTTGGAAACTACTTTGGCTTGTGACCCCAACTATGAAACTTTCCTCCTGCATTGACCTTGGCTTGTGTCCCCAACACTGATCATTGGTCAAGCTATTCAGACTTTCCTATCTCTCGCAGACCAGAGAACTGAGCTTGTCTGACGTTGTCGGCCATTGGTCTCCACTCATTACAGTTATTCTCCTAACATCCATAGTTCTAGCCTCCTGGCACTTGTGCCCTTCCTTCACCATGGCAGTCCTTGTCCCAGTTTAAACCCACAGTTCTAGCTTCCTGACACTTGTGCCCTTCCTTCACCCTCACAGTCCTTGTCCCAGTTTAAAACCCACAGTTCTAGCTTCCTGACACTTGTGCCCTTCCATCCCTCTGGCAGTCCCTGTCTCAGCTTCCAGGGGTGCAGGGATGGGAATTGTACAAGAGCCCACCCTCACCATCTCCAGCTCCTCACACAGGTACATGACTCAGTGGTTCCTATTTAAAATTGGTTGGGTCAACACCCGGGGCAGCAGATTAAGAGGACACAGACCCAGAAAACTTCAACCTCCTAGTTAGGTTGCTCTGTAAACTTACATTTTACAGGTAGGTAGCGCTACAAATGTCAGATGTGACTTCTTTCCCTCCATGTCTCATGTATCTCCTCATACTTCTCAGTAATCTAGACCTAAAGTACATCTGTGCCCAAAAAATGGAAGCACCAACCGTTACCCTGACATTGAGGACGGCATTACACATGCAAAATGTTCTCCTCTGTGAACTTTACATAGCACCATTACAGCACCCCGGGCACCGCCATTTTGGATTCCTCTAGAGAGCTCTGCTTGTTTCATCATAGAAACCCTGGAGGAACATAACTGGAGGTGATCAGCACATTCCTGTGACAGCCCTCGGGTACATTACACCGACCGCCAGGGAGAGCGCATTAGATTGAGACTAATACTACAGGTAACCACACACAGGCTGCATGAGAGAAAACCAATGGATTCCCACATCCAACAGCATAGATGGAGGGAGCTCCACTATTGAATTGAAAGCTGAATTCCAGGTACAACATTAGCCCAGCTTGGACCTATGTTTGTAGGTTTATACTATACCTGCAGGATCATTCTAGAACAGCCATTTTCCACCAGGGTTCTTTTGGAACCTCTAGGTTCCTCCAGAGGCAGTTAGGGGTTCCTTGGCTGGTTGACCTCTCATTTGATGGTGAAGGTGACCTGGAAGACACCAAGCAGGGCAGGGTCTTGGTGCCATTACTAGCCATTCACAAGCCCCCTTACATACATAGTTGCTTGGGCCCAAGCTGAATATCTTTTTTTTTTTTTTTTACCAACCACTGATGTCACTTTAGGTCAGCCAATGGAGTGTTTGACCCAAACTCCCAATTCTCTGCATTACTCGGTGACTAACCCGGTAATACATATCCATATTTTGGAAAGTTCACGTTCTCCATTCTCCGATGCACATTGCAGTCCTATAATTCTCTATAATAAGATATGTGATAATAATACACGCCGCCCAGTCACAGATCAGTTTTTCTTTGGCGTTTTTTTTGCCGTCACACTAATGAAAACCGTAATGATTTGCCCAGGGATACGGCACATCATCGCACCGCCTTATCAAATCAAGGATATTCGCTGGTTTTTACATCTGCCTGTAATAATTCTTCTTCCATTATAATATCCCGGCTTTTATATCTCTGTGTATGGGGGAAATGGTCTGTAATTTAATAAAGCAATAATGACAGTTAAAGCCGAAGATAAAAAGTGTTAATGACATTATGTTCTCCCTTCAAGGATGGTAGAATTGCGCTGCGATCGTATAGAATATTATTTCTGAATGTAATACCGAGAGGACCTGTCATCCACAATGAGCGTTTTATAATTCAGTAATTCTTCAATTGATCCCCCCCCCCCCCTATCCAACATGGGAGAACAGTGTTTACTATGGAAATTTTTGATGCTGTATGTACATGGAAGGCCTCATTAAAATACTCCAACATATGCTGAAGCTGGTCTAAAAATCCAGCTTAAAGTGGTGTTTCCCCCCCAAAAAAAAAAAATTGCTTAAAATTCCTAAAAATATATAAAAAAAAAAAAAATGGAACAAAAAAAAAATTGAACTCGCCTCTAAATGCCTGTTGCTAGGGGGTCCCCGTAGTCTGCCTCCTTCAGTGCCCGGGCACTGACATCACTTCACCTCGGCGCAGTCAGTCATCTGGGACATGTGACAGGTCCCAGATGACTGTGCAGCATATCACGGCGTGCGCACAGTAAGAATGCCGGCGCCGCAAGCGGAGCGGGAAACAAGGGGGGGCTTCGTTCCCCCGCATCGCTGGACCCTGGGACAGGTAAGTGTCCGATTATTAAAAGTCAGCAGCTGCAGTATTTTTTTTAGGGGGCACTCCTCTTTAACCTCCCTGGCGGTGTTCCCGAGTCTGGCTCGGGGTGAGATTTCTGTACCAAAAGCGGTAACCCCGAGCCAGACTCGGGGCTTGCGTTGCAGTATACAGGGGGAAGTCACTTACCTTTTCCCCTGGATCCTGCGATGTCTCCCCGCTGTGTGTGCGAGCCGTCCGATCGCTCGATTCACACAGTGCCGGGTGCCGCTGATCTCCGTTCCCTGCGACGCTCCGACACACGGGAGCGGAGATCGGCGCCAAATTCAAAAAAGTTTAAAAACACACAACACATACAGTACTGTATACAAGAAATACACACCCCCTTTGTCCCTAGTGGTCTGCCCAGTGCCCTGCATGTCATTTTATATAATTAAAAGATTTTTTTCTGCCTGGAAACTGGAGATTGTCCATAGCAACCAAAAAGTGTCCCTTTATGTCAAAAGTGGTTTTAGACCAGCTAGAAAACAGCGATAATAAATTAGAATCACAATTTATCATCAAACAATAAATTTAATGACAGCGACTATTCTGCAACTGAGCAAATTTCAGTGTTTTTGATTTGATTACATTATTGAATCATTTTTATATATTTTTATTATATTATAATTTATGATTTTGTGTTTCAAACTTTATCATACCCGGGATGTCTACTAGACTCTGGTTCGGACAGATTTAAGTGAGTTATTCATAAGAATTGCATGCCTACAATATAAAAAACGCCAAATTTCCATGCAAAATAATTGTACGGCTTTGGGCACTAAATTCCAGACAGAATCACCGCCAGGGAGGTTAAGCAGAACTTCAGTCCACCTCTGAGGTGGCTCTGCCCCTCCCTCAGGTGCAAACATCATCGTGTGTAAGAGGGGCTTCATAGTTGGCTAGAATTGGCGCCAAGAGCAGAAGTCCCTGCCCAGCTCCTGCTAGGACACCGTCCCGTCCCTCCTACTGAGCCCAAACCCTCCGCCACCTTGAGCCCCACTCCATGCCAGAGGCCTCCACACAACATTTCCCGGCCATGGACCTTCAAATCCCAAGGAAGGAATGTCCACACACACATGAATAGGGTTGCTGCACTTTACTGATGGGCTTCACGAAATGGAAAAACAGTCACATCACACCGACATACATTCGGGAGTAAAATAGACTCTTTAGAACAGGGATCCTCAAACTACGGCCCTCCAGCTGTTGCAGAACTACACATCCCATGAGGCATTGCAAAACTCTGACATTTATCGACATGACTAGGCATGATGGGAATTGTAGTTCCTGAACAACTGGAGGGCCGTAGTTTGAAGACCCCTGCTTTAGAATGAGATTTTCTAGGTGCAAAACTGTAAATACACATGCAACGGTACAACACGTTCTATTCACATAAGTTATTGGTACAACAGAGTACTAACATGTATAGCTGATAATTTACATGTTTCGCCATCCTTGCTTCTTCAGGAAGTACATGTAAGGGATTCCAACTTCCAACCAGTACCGTCATCCGTTAATGACCAAAATACTGGTGAAAGATACTTTAGAATAGGATTTTCTAGGTGCAAAACTCTAAATATACATACAACAAGTTTTATTCACATAAGTCATTAAAAACCATGGCACATTGGTTCAACGGTGTACTACATGTATAGGATCCCTTTGAATTTTATTTTTTCTACATGTTTCGCCATCCTGGCTTCTTCAGGAAGTACATGTAAGGGATGCTACTAAATGAAGGAAGAGGAATTCCTTATTCCTTCTCTTACTCCTTGGTGGGGGGGGGGGGGGGCGGTGGAGGTGTGGGTAATGGGATGAGTGGCAGTGCTGGCGGGGAGTTGGGATCAGTGGCAGTGCTGGTGGGGAGTTGGGATCAGTGGCAGTGCTGGCGGAGAGTTGGGATCAGTAGCAGTGCTGGCGGGGAGTTGGGATCAGTGGCAGTGCTGGTGGGGAGTTGGGATGAGTGGCAGTGCTGGCGGGGAGTTGGGATCAGTGGCAGTGCTGGTGGGGAGTTGGGATCAGTAGCAGTGCTGGAGGGGGAGTTGGGATCATTGGCAGTGCTGGGGGGAGTTCTGATCATCCAACTTAGGTGCTCTTGATCGAGGTAATTTGCTGAGAACTGTAGTGGGGACTTTTAATGGTAACTCTAATCACAGGTAGTGTTACTCACTGTGCCTCCAGCTTTACTGTGTCTCTGACTTTGTGGTGTCTCGTAGCAGTGACACCTATGCCGAAATCAGGAGATAGGGTCTCCTTCAGCACCTCCCACTTCACATTCCTCACCAGTCAGCTGACCTCTAGTCTCTGCCCCCCAGCCATGCCGTGAACTGAATGGCCGGCTGCAAAGGGGCTAAGTGGGCGGCCACAGGCTCCAGGAACAGCCAACTGGGTGGCCGTGAAAAGGCTAGGAGACCCCTGGCAAATCGTCATTTGACCCTCAGGTTGAGAACCACTGCTCTAGGAGAAGTTTCTGATAGACATGTGCAATTCGTTTTGTTTTTTTTTTTTCGTTTTCCGTTAAAATTCGTTATATTCGTTCATTCGTTATCGTACGAATGAACGAATGATTCGCTAAAAATTTTAACGAATAACGAATTATCGAATCGAACGAATATGAAAAACAATGATAATCCTGAAATAACCAAATTAGAAACAACGAAACCACGAAAGAAGAAAATCCGAAAAAGGAACACAGGAACAACGAAAATCAAAATGAACGAAAAAATTCCTACATTCGTAACTTTTTTTCTTTTTGTTGAATTGGTAATTTTCCGTGTCTCTTACAATGGCGCTGCTTAACGTGCTTCGAATTGATTGAACGAAAAAATTCGTACATTCGTAACTTTTTTTTTTTCGATTCGTAATTTTCCGTGTCTCTTACAATGTAATAATAGCATACACATTACATAAAATTATGAATTATGCTCCGATTACGAATCTACGAAAACAATGTTACGAAAGTACGAATAAATCAATCTTACGAAAATACGAATGTAACTAAATCTACGAAAATACGAATGCGTCCGAATTTCGAAAAAACGAATCAACGAAATAATAACTCTTACGAAAATAGGAATCGTTACGAATCAACGGAAACGAACAGAAACTAAACTAAACAAATGTTTCTATTGTGCACATGTCTAGTTTCTGAATTAGATGGACTTGTGTCTTCTTTCAACCCAACGATGTAATTACAACTCCAATGCATTAAACCCAAATGGTAAAAATTTTACCCAAACTTTCTCATGATTAGATCTGTAATTTCAGGATAATGGAAACTCTCTGAATACTACTCATCCCTGATAACGACTTGTACAAACTTCACTAATAATGTCTGATTTATTAAGATGATCACAGGAAATAACAGAATACGTAGAATTGGCCTAAAAAAAAAAAAAAAAAGGATTCGATAATTCCATCTTAGCTGGTTTGCCAAAGCTTGTTGTGGCTTCCGCCCCGTCTTTCTAAGATCCCCCGAGTCTGAATAACGAGATAAGCTGGTGGTCTGACGGGGATGGAAATTTCCTTTACACTCTATGCATGCGTTTGTCGGTGGCATTGTCCTTGAATCCGAGGCTGGATATTCCCGGGAACGAGCACAAAAGTTGGCGTCGGGATTTAAGCTACTTTCCATCTTCTGGCGACGGAAGTGATTTGTGAATAATTTGAATAGAACTTTTTTTTTTTAAGGGACGGGTTGCGTATAGAACTCTAATCCTTTGCAGGTATATATGGAATAAATTTGTGGCTCATTAATTTTTTTCGGATTGTCGCTTTAAGGTGGCGCAACGCCTGTAATAGGCGGAAGGTTTAGTGGGGCAGGTTGCCCCCGGGGAGCGCGCGGCTACTTCTATGTGGAACACTGTGTTATGCTGAGCTGGTCTAAATCTGTTTTCCCAACATAATCCAGCTGTGAGCTGCGCTGTGCGGTACGCGGGGGGTGTGTGTGTGTGCGCCAGAGGATGAAAGGCATGAAATATTTATTAAAAGCAAAATCCTCCTCTAATGTATTCTTGATCTGCTTAGAAGGCGCGATGTCTGAGGTGGGTCTGCTCAGTATTCACAGCTCATAGGTGCAGCAAACCTTGGCTGTGCCATCTGTAGACACTCCACTTTCCAGAGCCATTATTACAGCTGGTTGGCGCTGTCTACAGCCGCCAGTTTATCACCGCGAATCGCAGAACACGCGTCTGGGGCAGGAAGAGGTGCCAGCGGCGGAGGTGGCAAACCCATGGCGGCTCCGCACCTTCTGAGCCAAGTTTGACTAACCATGAGAAATAAAAATTATAATACTAAAAGCAAAAAAAACTACAAAGATCCTCCACTTCTACTACCGTTATAGGTTGGACTTGATGGACTTGTGTCCTTTTTTCCGACCTCGCCTGCTATGTTATGGTGATCGGACTCCTTGGAGCAGGCTTTCCCAACCCTAGAGCGGTGATGGCGAACCTTGGCACCCCCAGATGTTTTGGAACTACATTTCCCATGATGCTCTGGCACTCTGAATGAATGAATGAATGACTTGTATAGCGCAACCTATGCGAACTGAATCGCCTCAGGGCGCTTTTTGCCATTGGTGTCCATCTGTGGTATAGTGCGGTCCTTGCCCTGTGGGGTCCTGACACGCTTACAAACACATACACATATTTGGCCAATTTTATCGACAGGATCTAATTAACCTACCAGCATGTCTTTGGAGTGTGGGAGGAAACCGGAGTACCCGGAGGAAACCCACGCAGGCACAGGGAGAACAGGCAAACTCCAGGCAGAAGGTGTCATGGTCGGGATTTGAACCAGCGACCCTATTGCTGCTAGGTGAAAGTGCTAACCACTACACCACTGTGCTGCCCCAGGGCCGGGGCAGCACTCTGCAGCAGGGCAGGGACAAGGGGTGGGCAGGAGGGGCGGCTGCCCCTGGCGCAATGGTTTATTGCAGGGGTGGGGCGCACCCTGACCCTAACCCTAAGGGAAAGGGGGGGGGCGCAGTTTGGCATCTTTGCCCTGGGCGCTGGATGACCTTGTCCCGGCACTGCTCTGCAGTATAGTTGAGCGACATGGGAAATGTAGTTCCAAAACATCTGAGGTGCCAAGTAGACATGTGCAAATCGTTTTTCGTTTTTTTTTCGTTATTTTCGTTCGTTCGTTTTCGTACGAATGAACGAATCATTCTAATCGTACAAATCCGAATAACGAATCATTCGAATCGTACGAATCCGAAAAACAACGAAAATCCGAAAAAAAAAAAATAATTAGAAACAACGAATGTACTAATGAAGAAAATCCGAAAAACAAAAACTTTTTTTTTTGTTGAATTGGTAATTTTCCGTGTCTCTTACAATGGCGCTGCTAAACGTGCTTCGAATGGATTGAACCCAAAAATTCGTACATTCGTAACTTTTTTTTCGATTCGTAACTTTTTTTTCGATTCGTAACTTTTTTTTTTCGATTCGTAACTTTTTTTTTTTCGATTTGTAATTTTCCGTGTCTCTATTGAACAAAAAAATTCGTACATTCGTAACTTTTTTTTCGATTCGTAACTTTTCTTTTTTCGATTCGTAACTTTTTTTTTTGATTCGTAAATTATTAAAATGTAATAATAGCACACACATTACATCACATTATGAATTATGCTCCGATTACCAATCTACGAATGTTACGAATGTACAAATAAATACGAATGCGTCCGAAAATTACACTAACGAAAAAACAAATCAACGAAAAAATAACTCTTACGAATGTACGAATCGTTACGAATCCGAACAACGACGACTTACGAATGTACGAATCGTTACGAATATGAACACCGACGACTTACGAATGTACGAATCGTTACGAATCGACGGAAACGAAAAAAACTAAATGAAAAAAAACATTTTTTTTTCGGAAACGAAAAAAAAAAAAACAAAACGAAAATAAACAAATTTTTTTTGTTGTGCACATGTCTAGTGCCAAGGTTCGCCATCACTGCCCTAGAGGAACCCCAAAAATAATTTCCATGTCTCGAGGAACCCTTCATAAAACCAATTCATCAGGGCTCAATAGGAACAATGCTCCTTCCATTGGTGGTCAAGGGGAAGAATGTCCCCCATAAAGTGGTGCTCAGAATGCCACCCTTAAAGACAACTAAAAGATATTTGGTGTCAGGCTGTTGGCTTTGCTAAGTGGTGCTGAACCTTGAACTCTGTAGACATCATCAAATAGGTGGTTCATCAGCCACAGCTCAAGGAACCCCTAGCAACCTCTGGAGGAACCCCGGAGATCCACGGAACCCTGGTTGAGAATGGCTGCCTTGGAGGATGCTGGCACTGAGAACCATATACCCCCCTCCCCCTCCCCCTCATCTAAGTGGTGAACAGTTATTTTGTGACAAATACAATAAAGTGCTGTGCTTCACTTACATGCTATATTACCAAAAGTATTGGGACGCCTGCCTTTACACACACATTAACTTTCATGGCGTCCCATATTGAGTTGGCCCACCCTTTGCAGCTATAACAGCTTCAACTCTTCTGGGAAGGCCGTCCACAAGGTTTAGGAGGGTGTCTATGGGAATGTTTGACCGTTCCTCCAGAAGCGCATTTGTGAGGTCAGGCACTGATGTTGGAGGAGAAGGCCTGGCTCGCAGTCTCCGCTCTAATTTATCCCAAAGGTGTTCTATGGGGTTTGAGATCAGGACTGAATGGGCTTTTGCTTGGGTGGGTGGTGGTCTTTGTACTGATTGGGGGAGACCCGGTTAAAAACCAGTTGCTCCTGCGAGGGTGGCTCTACATTCGTTTTTTTTTCTATTGGTTACATAGTTACATAGTAGGTGAAGACGAAAAAAGACCATCAAGTCCAACCCATGTGTGTGATTATATGTCAGTATTACATTGTATATTCCTGTATGTTGCGGTCGTTCAGGTGATTATCTAATAGTTTCTTGAAACGATTGATGCCCCCCCGCTGAGACCACCGCCTGTGGAAGGGAATTCCACATCCTTGCCGCTCTTACAGTAAAGAACCCTCTACGTAGTTTAAGGTTAAACCTCTTTTCTTCTAATTTTAATGAGTGGCCACGAGTCTTGTTATACTCCCTGTTGCGAAAAAGTTTTCTCCCTATTGTGGGGTCACCAGTCCGGTATTTGTATATTGTGGGGTCACCAGTCCAGTATTTATATATTGTGGGGTCACCAGTCCAGTATTTGTATATTGTGGGGTCACCAGTCCGGTATTTATATATTGTGGGGTCACCAGTCCGGTATTTCTCTATTGTGGTGTCACCAGTCCGGTATTTATATATTGTGGGGTCACCAGTCCGGTATTTATATATTGTGGGGTCACCAGTCCGGTATTTATATATTGTGGGGTCCCCAGTCCGGTATTTATAGATTGTGGGGTCCCCAGTCCGGTATTTATATATTGTGGGGTCACCAGTCCGGTATTTATATATTGTGGGGTCACCAGTCCGGTATTTATATATTGTGGGGTCACCAGTCCGGTATTTATATATTGTGGGGTCACCAGTCCGGTATTTTATATATTGTGGGGTCACCAGTCCGGTATTTATATATTGTGGGGTCACCAGTCCGGTATTTGTATATTGTGGGGTCACCAGTCCAGTATTTATATATTGTGGGGTCACCAGTCCGGTATTTGTATATTGTGGGGTCACCAGTCCGGTATTTATATATTGTGGGGTCACCAGTCCGGTATTTATATATTGTGGGGTCACCAGTCCGGTATTTATATATTGTGGGGTCACCAGTCCGGTATTTATGGATTGTGGGGTCACCAGTCTGGTATTTATATATTGTGGGGTCACCAGTCCGGTATTTCTCTATTGTGGGGTCACAAGTCTGGTATTTATATATTGTGGGGTCACCAGTCCGGTATTTATATATTGTGAGGTCACCAGTCCGGTATTTATATATTGTGAGGTCACCAGTCCGGTATTTATATATTGTGGGGTCACCAGTCCGGTATTTGTACATTGAAATCAGATCCCCTCTCAAGCGTCTCTTCTCCAGGCTGAGTTAGATGGACTTGTGTTTTCTTTCAACCCAACGATGTGACTACAACTCATTAAACCCAAATGGTAAAATTTTGCCCAAATTTTCTCATGATTAGATCTGTAATTTCAGGATAATGGAAACTCTCTGAATTCTACTCATCTCTGATAACGACTTGTACAAACTTCACTAATAATGTCTGATTTATTACGATGATCACAGGAAATAACAGAATACGTAGAATTGACCGCTGTCACTCACCCGTGGGGGCGCGCAGCGCGGCGATCGGAGGTGCGGTGTGTCAGTCTGACACCGCTACATCGATCTTGGTAAAGAGCCTCTGACGATGACTCTTTACCACGAGATCAGCCGTGTCCAATCACAGCTGATCACGATCGAAAAAGGAAGAGCCGTTGATTGGCTTTTCCTCACTCGCTTCTTATAGACGCGAGTAGAGGAGAGCCGATCGGCTGCTCTCCTGACAGGGGGGGTCTGTGCTGATTGTTTATCAGCGCAGCCTCCCTCGGATGCCCGCCAAGGACCACCAGGACTACCAGGGTTGCCACCACACTGGACCACCAGGTATGCCACCCTAGACCACCAGGGAAATGAAAATCAGGGCCAATCAGTGCCCAGCCCCAATGCCTGCCAGTGCCATCAGTGATGCCTAACAATGCCATCTATCAGTGCCACATATCAGTGCCCAGCAGTGCCACCTATTAGTGCCACCCATAAGTACCCATCAATGCAGCCTTTCAGTGACAATCAGTGTCACCTATCAGTGCCCATGAGTGCCCACCAGTGCCACCCATGAGTGCCCATCAGTGTCGCCTATCAATGCCTATCAGCGCTGCGTATCAGTGCCACTCATCAGTGCCGCCTACCAGTGCCCATCAGTACCGCCTAACAGTGCCCATCGTCAGTGCCCATCAGTGCCACCTCATTGGTGCTACCTCATCGTGCCGCCTTATCAGTGCTGCATTATTAGTGCCCATCAGTTAAGGAAAAAACATACTTATTTACAAAATTTTATAACAGAAACAAAAGAAAAACTATTTTTTTTTCAAAATTTTAAGTCTTTTTTTATTTGTTTAGCAAAAAATAAAAACCGCCGAGGTGATCAAATACCACCAAAAGAAAGCGCTATTTGTGGGAACAAAATGATAAAAATTCTGTTTGGGTACAGCGTTACATGACCGCGCAATTGTCATTTAAACACCGACAGCGCTGAAAGCTGAAAATTGGCCTGGGCAGGAAGGGGGAGGGGGAAGTGCCCGGTATTGATGGGGGGGTTGGGAGGGGGGCGTGCCTGGTATTGAGGGGGGGTGGGGGAGTACAGGAAAGGGGGGAAGGGCCCGGTATTGAAGGGGTTTTTAAGGAAAGGTCGTCCCCTTTAAGGAACGCTCTCCGTTGTGTTTCCTCTGTAACGGGTTCAATTGTTTAATTGTTATTATGTATTTGTTTCCCGAGCTGCGAAGCTCTTTTGTTTTGTCTTTTTTGTATCCATACTTCGCTACCAGCGTGATCGACTTGAGGAAAAAGCCGTTCTAAAGACCAAGTCAGTGTGAATGATTCTAATCTCTCCTCAGACCGACATAAAAAGCCTTTTAATGTTTTGTTTTAACACACAAACAAATATCCGACGTCGCTAATTGGAGAAATCAAAGCCGCGTTTTTATCGTCTAAAATAACTCTTTTGATTTCTATAAAGCTCACAATCGCTGACGGTTCACTCATCAAAACACAAATTATGATGGTCGATTATCCAACGTAGAAATCAAATTCTATAGGAATGAATTCCAGCGCTGCCTCGCCGCCAACATTCCAAGGATGGACCTCATGGATGGTGGAGCTCAGGAAGGAGAACCCCTCCGACTTCATCCTCCCTCCTCATCCACCTATGGGGGGACCAGTGAGGGGACATCATGGATGGTGGAGCTCAGGATGGAGAACCCCTCCGACTTCATCCTCCCTCCTCATCAACCTATGGGGGGACCAGTAAGGGGACATCATGGATGGTGGAGCTCAGGAAGGAGAACCCCTCCGACTTCATCCTCCCTCCTCATCCACCTATGGGAGACCAGTGAGGGGACATCATGGATGGTGGAGCTCAGGAAGGAGAACCCCTCCGACTTCATCCTCCCTCCTCATCCACCTATGGGAGACCAGTGAGGGGACATCATGGATGGTGGAGCTCAGGAAGGAGAACCCCTCCGACTTCATCCTCCCTCCTCATCCACCTATGGGGGGACCAGTGAGGGGACATCATGGATGGTGGAGCTCAGGAAGGAGAACCCCTCCGACTTCATCCTCCCTTCCTCATCCACCTATGGGGGGACCAGTGAGGGGACATCATGGATGGTGGAGCTCAGGAAGGAGAACCCCTCCGACTTCATCCTCCCTCCTCATCCACCTATGGGGGGACCAGTGAGGGGACATCATGGATGGTGGAGCTCAGGAAGGATAACCCCTCCAACGTCATCCTCCCTTCTCATCCACCTATGGGGGGGCCAGTGAGGGGACATCATGGATGGTGGAGCTCAGGAAGGAGAACCCCTCCGACTTCATCCTCCCTTCTCATCAACCTATGGGGGGACCAGTGAGGGAACATCATGGAGGGTGGAGCTCAGGAAGGAGAACCCCTCCAACTTCATCCTCCCTCCTCATCAACCAGTGGGGGAACAAGTGAGGAGATATCATGGATGGTGGAGCTCAGGAAGGAGAACCCCTCCGACTTCATCCTCCCTTCTCATCAACATATGGGGGGACCAGTAAGGGGACATCATGGATGGTGGAGCTCAGGAACGTGAACCCCTCTGACTTTATCCTCCCTCCTCATCCACCTATGGGGGGACCAGTGAGGAGATATCATGGATGGTGGAGCTCAGGAAGGAGAACCCCTCTGACTTCATCCTCCCTCCTCATCCACCTATGGGGGGACCAGTGAGGAGATATCATGGATGGTGGAGCTCAGGAAGGAGAACCCCTCTGACTTCATCCTCCCTCCTCATCAACCTATGGGGGGACCAGTGAGGGGACATCATGGAGGGTGGAGCTCAGGAAGGAGAACCCCTCTGATTTCATCCTCCCTTCTCATCCACCTATGGGGGGGGGGGCAGTGAGGGGACATCATGCATGGTGGAGCTCAGGAAGGAGAACCCCTCCGACTTCATTCTCCCTTCTCATCAACCTATGGGGGGGCCAGTGAGGAGACATCATGGATGGTGAAGCTCAGGAACCCACAACCCCTCCAACTTCATCCTCCCTCCTCATCAACCTATGGGGGGACCAGTGAGGGGACATCATGGATGGTGGAGCTCAGGAAGGTGAACCCCTCTGAATTCATCCTCCCTCCTCATCCACCTATGGGGGGACCAGTGAGGAGACATCATGGATGGTGAAGCTCAGGAAGGTGAACCCCTCTGAATTCATCCTCCCTCCTCTTTAACCTATGGGGGGGGGGGGCAGTGAGGGGACATCGGGTCCATCTACTAAAGACGTAGAGAATGAAAGACTGAAACTTCATCCAGATTTGGGACAGTAACAAGTATTCTAGCTGCTGACTTTTAGGAAATACAGTAAAACCTCAGATTGCGAGTAACACGGTTTACGAGCGTTTTGCAATATGACCTGTTTTTTTTTTTTTTTTTTTTTTAAAATCCTGACTCGGTTTGCGAGTGTTGTCTCCCAAGACGAGCAGGATTCAAGCCTCCGGGGTGTGCAGTACCGCTTTTGGCCAGAGGCGCGGGGGGGGGGGGGGCGCCGGTGACGCTCGCAGACACTCTGAGCCGTAGACATGTGCAGGATGAAAAAATTTGTTTCGTTTAGTTTCGATTCGTTATTTAACTAAATTTGTTTAGTTAAATTCGTTACATTCATTTTCGGGATTCGTTTCGCATTCGAAAAAATTTGACCGAATTTGAAAAAGTAAACTATATATAACCATTTTGCAAATTTTTTAATTCGTAAAGAATGAAATCGAATTCCAATGGAAAAGATTAGAATAGAATAGAAAATAATATAAAAGAATAGCCTAGAAAAACAATAGAACAGAATAGAAAAAAATATAATATATTCTATTCTAATCTTTTCTATTCGAATTCCAAATTCCAATTTCGGAAGACGGTTATATATATATATATATATTCTATTGCTTTATTATTTTAGATTCTATATTATTGTATTTTTTAGAAAATCGATTTCTATATTTTTCAAATTCGATACAAATTTGTTTTCAAATTCGATACAAATTTGTTTTCAAATTCGATACAAATTTGTTTTCAAATTCGATACAAATTTGTTTTCAAATTCGATACAAATTTGTTTTCAAATTAGTTTTGCTTTTTTCAGATTCGTTTAATTTCATTACTTTTGTAATTCGGAAGTTCGAATGCATCTGAATTTCCGAATAATGAAGAATTTGTCGCAACAAAACGAAATGCACATGTCTACTGAGCTGCTCGTAGACACTCAGACACTCGGAAACGCTCCATTCAGGCGTCTCCAAGCTTCTCCATGTGTTTCCGAGTGTCTCCCCCCCCCAAAAAAACTGGCCACATGCGGTACTGCATTGACAAGCAGTGGCTGTGGAACAAATTATCTAAGTTTCTATTGATTCCTATGGGGTAACTCGCTTTGCTAAACGAGTGCTTTGGATTACAAGCATTCTCCATCCGAGGTATCACTGTAATCTACTACCAGCCCATGGAGTCCAGTGCTGTCCTCTAGGCAGCCAATGCTACTCGTGTCGGCCATCTTGGTATTGGGATTGATGGACTTAGGAAGTAGAGAATGTTAAAGAGGAACACCTTCCAGGATTTGGAAAAATCAAGGTATTGATTACAGGTATTGATTACAGGTATTGATTACAGGTATTGCAGCTTCTGACTTTTTAGACACAGCAGCTGACTAGCCCATGCGGTCCGGTGATGTTTCTTTTCTTTTCTTTTTTTTTTTTACAGGTGAAAAAGTTTTATTAAATGTATAAACACGCCATAGGCGTGCGCGGGGGGGGGGGGGTGCCGGGTGTGCCTGGGCACACCCTAATCGCTTTGTGCAGAGCAGAGTCCCCCTGCTTTTCTTCTGATCGGGGGAGGGTTACAGTGAGTAGAGAATATGCAGCCGACACCCTTATCCTCCTAACACAGCCAGAGGCGAAGCGCTGACAAAGTGCGAACGTTCACCCGTATTTATCACAGTGCAATCATTATTTCTTCTAAACCGTTCCCACAAACGCCGCATTCGGATTGGACGACGTTGATATATATTCACGGCCTCACTACGACTATTGGTCACGCAAGACTGCTTGCTGAAGGAGAAACCATTTGCAGTATTTTCTACAGCATGTAACTGTGATATTCCCAACACGAGCAATTCACCGAGAAAAGAAAAGACAATTGGTATGAAGCTCTGAGAGTAATTAGTACAAACGACGGGGAATTTCATCTGTTTGCGGCTTTCTTCTATAAAGGGTACCAGTCATGAATATCTGTCTGTGAGACTTTACATCTCCACTTATCCTCCAACCCAATATATCCTCCAGTCCATTATATCCTCCAATCACTGGATTGGAGGATATATTGGGCTGGAGGATATATTGTATTGGTGGATATGTTGGGTTGGAGGATATATTGGATTGGAGGATATGTGGAGGATATGTTGGATTGGAGGATATGTTGGGTTGGAGGATATATTGGGTTGGAGGATATGTTGGGTTGGAGGATATGTTGGGTTGGAGGATATGTTGGGTTGGAGGATATGTTGGATTGGAGGATGTGTTGGGTTGGAGGATATGTTGGATTGGAGGATTTGTTGGATTGGAGGATATGTTGGGTTGGAGGATATATTGGGTTGGAGGATATGTTGGATTGGAGGATGTGTGGGGGGTTGGAGGATATGTTGGGTTGGAGGATGTGTTGGGTTGGAGGATATATTGTTTGAGGATATGTTGGGTTGGAGGATATGTGTTGGGTTGGAGGATATGTTGTATTGGAGGATATGTTGGAATATATTGGGTTGGAGGATATATTGGGTTGGAGGATATATTGGGTTGGAGGATATGTTGGGTTGGAGGATATGTTGGGTTGGAGGATATGTTGGGTTGGAGGATATGTTGGATTGGAGGATGTGTTGGGTTGGAGGATATGTTGGATTGGAGGATGTGTTGGATTGGAGGATATGTTGGATTGGAGGATATGTTGGGTTGGAGGATATGTTGGATTGGAGGATAAGTTGGATTGGAGGATATGTTGGATGGGAGGATGTGTTTGGTTGCAGGATATGTTGGATTGGAGGATGTGCTGGGTTGGAGGATGTGCTGGGTTGGAGGATGTGCTGGGTTGGAGGATATGTTGGATTGGAGGATATGTTAGATTGGAGGATATGTTGGATTGGAGGATGTGTTGGATTGGAGGATGTGTTGGATTGGAGGATATGTTGGGTTGGAGGATATGTTGGATTGGAGGATATGTTGGATTGGAGGATATGTTGGATTGGAGGATGTGTTGGATTGGAGGATATGTTGGATTGGAGGATATGTTGGATTGGAGGATTTGTTGGATTGGAGGATATGTTGGGTTGGAGGATATGGATGGGTTGGATGGATGTGTTGAGTTGGAGGATATGTTGGATTGGAGGAGTTGGAGGTTATGTTGGATTGGAGGATATGTTGGATTGGAGGATATGTTGGATTGGCGGATATGTTGGATTGGAGGATGTGTTGGATTGGAGGATGTGTTGGATTGGAGGATATGTTGGGTTGGAGGATATGTTGGATTGGAGGATGTGTTGGGTTGGAGGATGTGTTGTTGGAGGAGTTGGAGGTTATGTTGGATTGGAGGATATGTTGGATTGGCGGATATGTTGGATTGGAGGATGTGTTGGATTGGAGGATATGTTGGATTGGAGGATGTGTTGGGTTGGAGGATATGTTGGATTGGAGGATGTGTTGGGTTGGAGGATATGTTGGATTGGAGGATATGTTGGATTGGAGGATTTGTTGGATTGGATGATGTGATTGAGGTTGGATTGGAGGATGTGTTGGGTTGGAGGATGTGTTGGTTGGAGGATGTGTTGTTGGGGATTGGAGGATATGTTGGTTGGAGGATATGTTGGGTTGGAGGATGTGTTGGATTGGAGGATGTGTTGGGTTTGTTGGATTGGAGGATATGTTGGATTGGAGGATGTGTTGGGTTGGAGGATGTGTTGTTGGATTGGAGGATGTGTTGGGTTGGAGGAGGATTGGAGGATATGTTGGGTTGGAGGATGTTGGATTGGAGGATGTGTTGGATTGGAGGATATGGTTGGAGGATTGTTGGATTGGAGGATATGTTGGATTGGAGGATGTGTTGGGTTGGAGGATATTTGGGTTGGAGGAATGTTGGATTGGAGGATGTGTTGGATTGGAGGATGTGTTGGATTGGAGGATATGTTGGATTGGAGGATATGTTGGATTGGATATGTTGGGTTGGAGGATGTGTTGGGTTGGAGGATATGTTGGATTGGAGGATGTTGTTGGAGGATTATTGGGTTGGAGGATATGTTGGATTGGAGGATATGTTGGATTGGAGGATGTGTTGGGTTGGAGGATATTTTGGGTTTGGAGGATATGTTGGATTGGAGGATTGGAGGATATGTTGGGTTGGAGGATGTGTTTGGTTGGAGGATGTGTTGGGTTGGAGGATATGTTGGATTGGAGGATATATTGGGTTGGAGGATGTGTTGGATTGGAGGATATGTTGGGTTGGAGGATATTTTGGGTTGGAGGATATGTTGGATTGGAGGATTTGTTGGGTTGGAGGATATTTTGGGTTGGAGGATATGTTGGATTGGAGGATGTGTTGGGTTGGAGGATATGTTGGATTGGAGGATGTGTTGGGTTGGAGGATATGTTGGATTGGAGGATATGTTGGATTGGAGGATATGTTGGATTGGAGGATATGTTGGGTTGGAGGATATGGGTTGGAGGATATGTTGGATTGGAGGATGTGTTGGATTGGAGGATATGTTGGATTGGAGGATATGATGGGTTGGAGGATATGTTGGATTGGAGGATGTGTTGGGTTGGAGGATATGTTGGATTGGAGGATATGTTGGATTGGAGGATATGTTGGATTGGAGGATATGTTGGATTGGAGGATGTGTTGGATTGGAGGATATATGAGACTGTGAAGATGTTTATTGAATATGTCTTCTGGTGGTCTGGGAAGGGTTGGCTTTCTTCGGGTTTTCTAGTTGTGTATTTGGTTGCAGTGCTGAGGGAGAGTGCGGTTGGTGCCGGTTGGCGGGATGTGTATAGTACACATATTATACTTCTAGTCTTCCCAATATACAAGACTCTTCATCAGCTCATAGCTGGGGGGTCCCATCTTGTACTAATAACCTCCCGGCTGTGACTTTGAAGTGACGGCAGATCTTGGCTCCACAATGATGGCCTCCTGTGTGTGGCGGATGTACTGCCTCCGGTCGGCACCTTCTCCGGGGGCTTCCTGAGCCCGGAGGAAGTCTGATAACAGATGGTGCTAATCATACAATCCTCCCGTGTGGGGGACTCCTTCATTGTGTACAGAGTGACTCTATGAAGACTCCCCGGTCCTCGGGAGTCCGATTATCATATCCTCCAACAAACCATAGAGGAGAGAAAACAGCGACATCTCTCCTTCCTTCTCCACATCGTTCCTCATCACAACGCACGGCCTCCGGTGTCCCCGAGAACGCACAGGAAGCCCAGTCATGCTTTATGGGAGGGCTGTTTTCTTTAATGCACTTCACTGTATCGAGCGACAAAACGCATTCCCTCTGGCTGTTTGTTTTACTGGGGAAAAATATAAAGCAGCCATTAATATATATATACAGTATCTGACAAAAGTAAGTACACCCCTTAGTGACATTTGTGTAAATCTTTTCTTCTATCTTTTCATGAGACAACACTGAAGAAATGACACTTGTCTACAATGTAAAGTAGTGAGTGTACAGCTTGTGAGATCTTGTAACACTAAGGAGTCAAATGACACCGGGGGAGGGAAAATGGCTAATTGGGCCCAATTTGGAGATTTTCACTTAGGGGTGTACTGACTTGTGTTGCCAGCGGTTTAGACATTAATGGCTGTGTGTTGAGTTATTTTGAGGGGACGGCAAATTTACACTGTTATACAAGCTGTACACTCACTACTTTACATTGTAGACAAGTGTCATTTCTTCAGTGTTGTCACATGAAAAGATTTACACAAATGTCACTGAGGGGTGTACTTACTTTTTCAGATACTGTATATATAAAAAAAAATGTTGAATACATGTATGTACCATATATATATATATATATATATATATATATATATATATACGGTATATACATGTATGCAAGAATTTTTATTTATGTTTTTTTTTTTGTATTTTTCTTTTTATTTATGTTTTTTGTATTTTTTTTTATTTATGTATTTTTTTTGTATTTTTTATTTTATTTGTTTTTTTTGTAGTTTTCTTTTTATTTATGTTTTTTGTATTTTTTTTTATTTGTTTTCTTTTGTAGTTTTCTTTTTATTTATGTTTTTTTTTTTGTATTTTTCTTTTTATTTATCTCTTTTTAATTTATTTATTTTTTATTTATGTTTTTTTTTTTTTTTCATTTACCGGGACTTTTGTTTATTCTGTGTCTGCGTCAGGAAGACACATGTACAGGTCCCCCTCCTCAGGAAGACACATGTACAGGTCCCCCTCCTCAGGAAGACACGTGTACAGGTCCCCCTCCTCAGGAAGACACGTGTACAGGTCCCCCTCCTCAGGAAGACACAGGTCCCCCTCCTCAGGAAGACACATGTACAGGTCCCCCTCCTCAGGAAGACACATGTACAGGTCCCCCTCCTCAGGAAGACACATGTACAGGTCCCCCTCCTCAGGAAGACACATGTACAGGTCCCCCTCCTCAGGAAGACACATGTACAGGTCCCCCTCCTCAGGAAGACACATGTACAGGTCCCCCTCCTCAGGAAGACACATGTACAGGTCCCCCTCCTCAGGGAGACACATGTACAGGTCCCCCTCCTCAGGAAGACACATGTACAGGTCCCCCTCCTCAGGAAGACACATGTACGGGTCCCCCTCCCCAGGAAGAGACGTGTACAGGTCCCCCTCCTCAGGAAGACACGTGTACAGGTCCCCCTCCTCAGGAAGACACGTGTACAGGACCTCCTCAGGAAGACACGTGTACAGTACCTCCTCAGGAAGACACATGTACAGGTCCTTCTCCTCAGGAAGACACATGTACAGGTCCTCCTCCTCAGGAAGACAAGTGTACAGGTCCCCCTCCTCAGGAAGACACGTTTACAGGTCCCCCTCCTCAGGAACACACATGTACAGGTCCTCCTCCTCAGGAAGACACGTGTACAGGTCCCGCTCCTCAGGAAGACACGTGTACAGATCCCCCTCCTCAGGAAGACACATGTACAGGTCCTCCTCCTCAGGAAGACACTTGTACAAGTCCCCCTCCTCAGGAAGACACATGTACAGGTCCACCTCCTCAGGAAGACACGTGTACAGGTCCCCCTCCTCAGGAAGACACGTGTACAGGTCCTCCTCCTCAGGAAGACACATGTACAAGTCCCCCTCCTCAGGAAGACACATGTACAGGTCCACCTCCTCAGGAAGACACGTGTACAGGTCCCCCTCCTCAGGGAGACACGTGTACAGGTCCCCCTCCTCAGGGAAACACATGTACAGGTCCCCCTCCTCAGGAAGACACATGTACGGGTCCCCCTCCTCAGGAAGACACATGTACAGGTCCCCCTCCTCAGGAAGACACGTGTACAGGTCCCCCTCCTCAGGAAGACACGTGTACAGGTCCCCCTCCTCAGGAAGACACAGGTCCCCCTCCTCAGGAAGACACATGTACAGGTCCCCCTCCTCAGGAAGACACATGTACAGGTCCCCCTCCTCAGGAAGACACGTTTTTTTTTCATTTACCGGGACTTTTGTTTATTCTGTGTCTGCGTCAGGAAGACACATGTACAGGTCCCCCTCCTCAGGAAGACACATGTACAGGTCCCCCTCCTCAGGAAGACACGTGTACAGGTCCCCTCCTCAGGAAGACACGTGTACAGGTCCCCCTCCTCAGGAAGACACAGGTCCCCCTCCTCAGGAAGACACATGTACAGGTCCCCCTCCTCAGGAAGACACATGTACAGGTCCCCCTCCTCAGGAAGACACATGTACAGGTCCCCCTCCTCAGGAAGACACATGTACAGGTCCCCCTCCTCAGGAAGACACATGTACAGGTCCCCCTCCTCAGGAAGACACATGTACAGGTCCCCCTCCTCAGGAAGACACATGTACAGGTCCCCCTCCTCAGGGAGACACATGTACAGGTCCCCCTCCTCAGGAAGACACATGTACAGGTCCCCCTCCTCAGGAAGACACATGTACGGGTCCCCCTCCCCAGGAAGAGACGTGTACAGGTCCCCCTCCTCAGGAAGACACGTGTACAGGTCCCCCTCCTCAGGAAGACACGTGTACAGGACCTCCTCAGGAAGACACGTGTACAGTACCTCCTCAGGAAGACACATGTACAGGTCCTTCTCCTCAGGAAGACACATGTACAGGTCCTCCTCCTCAGGAAGACAAGTGTACAGGTCCCCCCTCCTCAGGAAGACACGTTTACAGGTCCCCCTCCTCAGGAACACACATGTACAGGTCCTCCTCCTCAGGAAGACACGTGTACAGGTCCCGCTCCTCAGGAAGACACGTGTACAGATCCCCCTCCTCAGGAAGACACATGTACAGGTCCTCCTCCTCAGGAAGACACTTGTACAAGTCCCCCTCCTCAGGAAGACACATGTACAGGTCCACCTCCTCAGGAAGACACGTGTACAGGTCCCCCTCCTCAGGAAGACACGTGTACAGGTCCTCCTCCTCAGGAAGACACATGTACAAGTCCCCCTCCTCAGGAAGACACATGTACAGGTCCACCTCCTCAGGAAGACACGTGTACAGGTCCCCCTCCTCAGGGAGACACGTGTACAGGTCCCCCTCCTCAGGGACACACATGTACAGGTCCCCCTCCTCAGGAAGACACATGTACGGGTCCCCCTCCTCAGGAAGACACATGTACGGGTCCCCCTCCTCAGGAAGACACATGTACAGGTCCCCCTCCTCAGGAAGACACGTGTACAGGTCCCCCTCCTCAGGAAGACACGTGTACAGGTCCCCCTCCTCAGGAAGACACGTGTACAGGTCCCCCTCCTCAGTAAGACACGTGTACAGGTCCCCCTCCTCAGGAAGACACGTGTACAGGTCCCCCTCCTCAGGAAGACACGTGTACAGGTCCCCCTCCTCAGGAAGACACGTGTACAGGTCCTCCTCCTCAGGAAGACACGTGTACAGGTCCCGCTCCTCAGGAAGACACGTGTACAGGTCCCCCTCCTCAGGAAGACACATGTACAGGTCCTCCTCCTCAGGAAGACATTTGTACAGGTCCCCCTCCTCAGGAAGACACGTGTACAGGTCCCCCTCCTCAGGAAGACACATGTACAGGTCCTCCTCCTCAGGAAGACACATGTACAAGTCCCCCTCCTCAGGAAGACACATGTACAGGTCCACCTCCTCAGGAAGACACGTGTACAGGTCCCCCTCCTCAGGGAGACACGTGTACAGGTCCCCCTCCTCAGGGAGACACATGTACAGGTCCCCCTCCTCAGGAAGACACGTGTACAGGTCCCCCTCCTCAGGAAGACACATGTACAGGTCCTCCTCCTCAGGAAGACACATGTACAGGTCCCCCTCCTCAGGAAGACACGTGTACAGGTCCCCCTCCTCAGGAAGACACGTGTACAGGACCCTCTGAAGTCCACCAATGAACATCTAAATGATTCAGAGAAGGATTGGGGAGAAAGTTCTGTGATCAGATGAGATCAAAATTCAGCTCTTTGTCATTAATTAGACTTGCCGTGTTTGGAGGAAGAAAAATGGTGACTATGACCCTAAGAACTCCATCCCTACAGTCACACGGAGGGGGAAACATGAGGCTTTGGGGCTGTTTCTCTGATAAAGGTTCAGGCCGACTTTGCCGCATTGAGGGGCCAATGGACGGGGCCAAGTATTGTAAGATCTTGGAGGAGAACCTTCTTCCCTCATCCAGAACACTGAAGATGGGTCATGGATGGGTCTTCCAGCATGACAATGACCCAAAACATACCGCCAAGGCAACAAAGGAGTGGCTCAAGAAGAAGCACATTATGGAGTGGCCCAGCCAGTCTCCAGACCTTAATCCTATAGAGAATGTATGGAGGAGCTGAAACTTCGAGTTGCCAAGCAACCTTCAGGATTTAGAGAAGATCTGTAATGAAGAGAGGAGCAAAATCCCTCCTGAGATGTGGAAACCTGATCACCACCTACAAGAAACGTCTGACCTCTGTGATCGCCAACAAGGGTTTCTCCACCAACTACTAAGGGGATCAAATACTTATTTTACTCCATTTATAACATTTGTATTGTGTGATTTCTCTGGATTTTTGGTTGATATTCTGTCTCTATCATATAAAATACACCTATGATAAAAATTATAGACCTTCATTTCTATGTAAGTGGGCAAAACTTACACCATCTGCAGGGGAGACGATCGTTATCCCCCCCACTGTAGGGGTCCCTCGGAAAGTTGGGGGGGGGGGGGGGATGGTGTCACTCTGGGTCTTCCTGCAATGGGGTGATAATCATAGACGTGTGTACACAGAGGTGCGAATCTTGTGGCAGATAAGACCTTCCATGGAGGTCGGCTGTGAGAATCGCCATTCTTTTTATTTGCCCCCCCATGTCATTGAATGAGGCCCCCCTGCGATTCGGGGGGGGGGATGGGGGTATGGAGGAACCCTCTGGAGTCACGCTGTGGTGGTCTGCTCACGATCGAAGTCTGGTAGGAGATCGGAATCCACAGAAGAGGTTAATCCGGAGACGACGCTCCATTTTATTTTCAGGTCGCCCATAAATCATATCTTGTGTGTTATTTATTTATTGCTATTGATTTTTGGATCTTCGGGGATTTCTGATAAATACTGTGTCATCTGTCCCGGAGCCGCGCCGGAGGGTGAGGGGAGGAGAACCTACCGCTGTTTTCTTGGCTTTGTATACAGTGTGTAGGGATATATATATATACAGTATCTGGCAAAAGTAAGTACACCCCTCAGTGACATTCATGTGACAACACTGAAGAAATGACACTTGTCTACAATGTAAAGTAGTGAGTGTACAGCTTGTATAACAGTGTAAATTTGCCGTCCCCTCAAAATAACTCAACACACAGCCATTAATGTCTAAACCGCTGGCAACAAAAGTCAGTACACCCCTAAGTGAAAATCTCCAAATTGGGGCCCAAAGTGTCAATATTTTGTGTGACCGCCATTATTTTGTTGTGTCAGGAGTGGAGGCTGATTTGCGGGGGAGGGGGGCTTGTGTCAGGAGTGGAGGCTGATTTGGGGGGGGAGGGGGGTTGTGTCAGGAGTGGAGACTGATTTGCGGGGGAGGGGGGCTTGTGTCAGGAGTGGAGGCTGATTTGTGGGGGAGGGGGGCTGTGTCCGGAGTGGAGGCTGATTTGAGGGGGGAGGGGGCTGTGTCCAGAGTGGAGGCTGATTTGTGGGGGAGGGGGGTTGTGTCCGGAGTGGAGGCTGATTTGTGGGGGAGGGGGGTTCTGTCAGGAGTGGAGGCTGATTTGTGGGGGAGGGGGGTTGTGTCCGGAGTGGAGGCTGATTTGTGGGGGAGGGGGGGTTGTGTCCGGAGTGGAGGTTGATTTGCGGGGGAGGGGGGTTGTGTCAGGAGTGGAGGCTGATTTGCGGGGGAGAGGGGTTGTGTCAGGAGTGGAGGCTGATTTGTGGGGGGAGGGGGGTTGTGTCAGGAGTGGAGGCTGATTTGTGGGGGAGGGGGGGATGTGTCAGGAGTGGAGGCTGATTTGTGGGGGAGGGGGGTTGTGTCAGTGGAGGTGGAGGGGGAGTGGGGGTTTTGATTCAGGAGTGGGGCTGATTTGTGGGGGAGGGGGGATGTGGGTCAGGAGTGGAGGCTGATTTGTGGGGGAGGGGGGTTGTGTCGGAGTGGAGGCTGATTTGGGGGGAGGGGGGTTGTGTCCGGAGTGGAGGCTGATTTGTGGGGGAGGGGGGTTGTGTCCGGAGTGGAGGCTGATTTGTGGGGGAGGGGGTTGTGTCCGGAGTGGAGGCTGATTTGTGGGGGGGGAGGGGGTTGTGTCCGGAGTGGAGGCTGATTTTGTGGGGGAGGGGGGTTGTGTCCGGAGTGGAGGCTGATTTGCGGGGGAGGGGGTTGTGTCCGGAGTGGAGGCTGATTTGCGGGGGGAGGGGGGATGTGTCAGGAGTGGAGGCTGATTTGTGGGGGGAGGGGGGATGTGTCAGGAGTGGAGGCTGATTTGCGGGGAGGGGGGTTGTGTCAGGAGTGGAGGCTGATTTGTGGGGGAGGGGGGTTGTGTCCGGAGTGGAGGCTGATTTGCGGGGGAGGGGGTTGTGTCCGGAGTGGAGGCTGATTTGCGGGGGGAGGGGGGATGTGTCAGGAGTGGAGGCTGATTTGTGGGGGGAGGGGGGGGAGGGGGGTTGTGTCCGGAGTGGAGGCTGATTTGCGGGGGGGAGGGGGGATGTGTCAGGAGTGGAGGCTGATTTGTGGGGGGAGGGGGGGTTGTGTCCGGAGTGGAGGCTGATTTGCGGGGGAGGGGGGTTGTGTCCGGAGTGGAGGCTGATTTGTGGGGGAGGGGGGTTGTGTCCGGAGTGGAGGCTGATTTGTGGGGGAGGGGGTTGTGTCCGAAGTAGAGGCTCTATCTTTTTTATGGTCCATGGAGAGCTCCATCTTTATCCATTTCCTATTTCCCGAAGCAAGGGGTTAAAGCGTAGTTCTGCATCTCAGCACTTACATATTCAAACACCTTTTAGTGCTTGTAAAACTTATTATACTGCCGCCATTATGGCAATAAAATAAATCTACAATGTGCCATATTGCACCGTAAATCGCACAGTTAGGAAGGGAAGACCATCAAAGTGCAGCTGCTGCACACAAGACATGGAAAGGGCAATCCGTCCCGGAATGGCGGAGCGGCGGTGCCAGGGACTCCTGCACTATCCGGGTACAACGCTCCTAGAAGAAGACCTCTGATGGGGGAGTGAGGCTGCCAATCAGTGGGTGGCGGAGCAGAGAGATGACATCATCTCTCACCGCCCGACTGTTTCCATCGGAAATTCCGACCGCGTGTACGCGGCATTACTGATTACTTTTCCCCTCGTGGTAATGCAGTTCCCATTACTTGGACGGCGTTACCTCAATTACATCTACCGCCACTAAATGGCAGTTGTGTAATTCCGGTGTCCTGCCGAAAAAGTTCCCCCGCCGTATAAGGACTGTGCAGGCGCAGCGCTTGTGCAGTACGAATGACTACAGGGCTTACCAAAATTGCCGTAGAGTGAACTCTACACCGCACAGGTGCAGTTAAAGCGGTAGTAAAGCCGCTGAACTTTTTTTTTTTTTTTTTAACACCTGTAAAGGAAAAGGCATAATGAGCTAGTATGCACCGCATACTAGCTCATTATGAAATACTTACCTTAGAACGAAGCGTCGGTAACTCACCTGGTCCACGCCGAGGTCGCTGACATGTTGCCTCGGCGTGTCTTCCGGGTATCGCGACTCCAGCGCTGTGAGTGGCTGGAGCCGCGATGTCGTCACTCCCGCGCATGCGCACGGGAGAATTCTTCCCGGCAGGGTTCGGATTCTGCCGGCCTTCAGCCGAGAATCCCCCGTGCGCATGCGCCGATGCAGTCAGCGGCGCATTGCACGGGGAATATCTCCTAAACCGTACAGGTTTAGGAGATATTTTTTTTACCTACAGGTGAGCCTCATTATAGGCCTCATTATAGGCTCACCTGTAGGTAAAAGTTATATTTTTGACTTTACAACCACTTTAACATGTAATTGTACGAGGCGATGCCGCACGCTCCCGATGCTCGTGCTACTCTGCAAGGGGCGTCTATCGTGTAACTAAGGGGCGGGTCTAGTATTACCGTAACCAAGGGGCGCATTTATTATTATTGTTATATATCGAGCTCTTCTGTAGCCATCCGCCCCTTACACCATATAATAATAATAGACCCGCCCCTTACACCATATAATAATAATAGACCCGCCCCTTACACGATATAATAATAAATAGACCCGCCCCTTACACCATATAATAATAATAGACCCGCCCCTTACACGATATAATAATAATAGACCTGCCCCTTACACGATATAATAATAATAGACCCGCCCCTTACACGATATAATAATAATAGACCCGCCCCTTACACCATATAATAATAATAGACCCGCCCCTTACACCATATAATAATAATAGACCCGCCCCTTACACCATATAATAATAATAGACCCGCCCCTTACACCATATAATAATAATAGACCCGCCCCTTACACGCTATAGTAATAATAGACCCGCCCCTTACACGATATAATAATAGACCCGCCCCTTACACCATATAATAATAATAGACCCGCCCCTTACACGATATAATAATAATAGACCCGCCCCTTGCTTACACGCTATAACAGATCTGCCCCTTGGTTAGAGTAATAATAGAGAAGCCCCTTGTGGTTACACGATATATAACAATAATAATAAATGCGCCCCTTGGTTACAGTAATACTAGACCCGCCCCTTAGTTACACATATAGAATATTTTTTAAAAAAAAGTCAGTTACTTTGCTGCGCAACTAATTACTTTTCCAATGTAGTAACTGAGTTACTAACGCAATTACTTTTTGGGAGAAGTAATTTGTAACTTAACTAATTACTTTTTTTAAAGTAAGATGACCGACACTGGTCTCGGGCCACATCAGAGGGCTCCGTGGGCCAGATGTTGTCCCCGGTCACTGGTTGGGTACCCCTGCCTTAGGACAACCATTCTCAACCACGGTTCCACAGAACCCTAGGGTTCCTCCAGAGGTCTCTAATGCCGCGTACACACGAACGGACTTTCCTGCGGGATTGTCCGCTGGACTAGGTTTTAAGTTTTGTTTTAAAATTGTCCGCTGAACTTGGCAGTCCGGCGGACAATGCGGCCGTCTGTATGATGGTCCGGCGGACCAAAAAGGAAGCATGCTCAGTAGCAAGTATGTCACGGACTCTAGTCTAGTGTTCTAGTCCCGTCGTACGTGCTGTACGTCATCGCTTGAACCGCCGGACTTTTAGCGCGATCGTGTGTGGTCACGTCCGTTCGCTTTCGAGTCCGGCGAAGCCCAGCTGGAAAGTCCGGCGGTTTGTCCGCCAGACTAGGTACGGCGGACAAAGTCCGATCGTGTGTACGCGGCATAAGGGTTCCTCCAGGGGTCTCTATGGGTTCCTTGAGCCGTGGTTGACTGGCCTCCCGACAGATGGAATTCTGGGGCCAACACTACCTGGCATACAATCACCATGGGATGTCCTAAGGCAGCATTATCAACATTTTCTACCCCAAAAGGGTAGAGGGAATCAGTGCCGGGACAAGGTCATCCAGTGCCCAGGGCAAAGATGCCAAACCGCGCCCCCCTTTCCCTTAGGGTTAGGCTCAGTGTGCCCCCTACCCCTGCAATATACCACTGCGCCAGGGGCAGCCGCCCCTCCTGCCCACCCCTTGTCCCGGCCCTGGAGGGAATAGACGAGTATCAGGGAGGAAGACACTAGAAGTCCAATCAGTGAAGCGCTTAGATTGTCTCCCACCACAACATCCACATTGCTCTGCGCCGGTGGTGCAGCATGTTGGACGGCAGCTGGAATTTCCAGAAGGTCTGGCATCCTCCATGGAGATTCTTTCAAACAAAATACTAATGGATGAAATATTAATAAATCAGTTGAGTTGTTAATTGCTCACACTTTACATGCTAAGATGGATCCATTTCTAGTTGGGAACCCTTTAGCTGCCAGAGGGTCTAGCCACTCATTGATCCGAGGCTGGGAGGTAGATTATCTCTCGATAATGCGCCATAATGTGTCTGTAATGTGCCTCCAGGGCACGTTTGAATGCTGTGAGCTGGAGGAATAAATAGTGTTTTATTTCATTCAATTCTCTTTTTTCTTTTTTTTTTTCCTCCTCTGGAGCGTGCCGCCCTGCCAAAATGCCAACAGATTGAGTATATTTTAAATAGCCGGGTAACAGGTGCCTTTTTAGTGAGTTCTGCTGAGCAGGAGGTCCATAAAACACTCAGGATAAAGAATACTCGTTAATAACTTTATATATATTTTTTTTCACGCTCTCACAAACGATACAAATACGCAGTTTATGCCAAGAAATATATATATATATAGCTTTTCATTGCAAAAAAAATAATGATTGTCTAATGTATGTGACCGGTTTATCTCCCTTTGGCGTGAGCCGTTTGAGTCAGTAAAACTTTGTCAGCACTGCGTAAGAAGCCAGATTATGTATATGGACATGGATTTTACTGCATCGGATGATAAAATTGTGCTGAAACAAACAAAAAGAAACAAAACACTGAAAAGAGCTGGACAATGGAAAACTCAATTCATGGAAAAAAGTGGGTGGGGAGGGGGAGGGGGAGGGGGAGGATACTCAGCCCGTGGCTTGTACCAAGAATCTGTCCACTTACCACATGAAAAAAAGGAAGAACTTTACTAATGAGGAACTACTACATTCTTAACCACCTGATTACTTTGCACTTAAACCCCCTCGTGACCAGACCAATTTTCAGCTTTCGGCGCTGTCGCACTTTGAATGACAATTGCGCGGTCATACAACGCTGGACCCAAATGAAATTTTTATCATTTTTTTTCCCACAAATAGAGATTTCTTTTGGTGGTATTTAATCACAGTTGGGGTTTTTATTTTTTGCTAAACAAACAAAAAAAGATGGAAAAAAAAAAAAAAAAAAAAATCATGTTTAATAGTTTGTTATAAAATTTTGCAAACAGGTCATTTTTCTGCTTCATTGATATGCGCTGATGAGGCGGCACAGGTGGGCACTGATAGGCTGCATGTGGTGGGCACTGATAGGCTGCACTGGTGGGCACTGATAGGCTGAACTGGTGGGGACAGCAAATATGGCACTGATGGGCACGGATGGGCACGGATGGATGACACTGATGGGTGGCACGGATGGGTGGCACGGATGGGTGGCACGGATGGGCACTGATGGATGACACTGATGGGCACTGATGGATGACACTGATGGGTGGCACGGATGGGTGGCACGGATGGTCACTGATGGATGACACTGATGGGCACTGATGGGTGGCACTGATGGGCACTGATGGGCACTGGTAGGTGACACAGATGAGCACTGGCAGGTGACACTGATGTGCAGCACTGGCACTGTGGCACTGAGAGATGGCACTGTGGGCACTGGTAGGCGGCACTTTAATGGGGCAAAGGTGGGCACAATGGATTGGCACATTGCAGTGAGAGGGACTGATGTCCCTCTCACTGCCGCCGGTGATCGGCTTTTTCGTTTTTTTCTCCACGCGCTATCAGCGCGAGGAGGAAAAAAAGCCGATTGTCGGCTCTGTTATGATCACATGATCAACTGTCATTGGCTGACAGCTGATCATGTGGTAAGGGGTCGGAATCGACCCCTTACTCGGATCTGTGATCCAGCGAGTCTCACAGACTCGCTGATCACAGAGCGCGCCACGCGCGCCCTTCAGGGGGGCGCACAGGCAGCTCGTGTCCGGGACGACGTCAATAGACGTCGTCCCGGCACAATAGACCCGCGCTGAAGCCGTCATTTGGCTATAGCGCGGGTCTAAGGTATTTAAATACCGTATATACACGAAAGGAACCATCTTAACCACTTCAGCCCCGGACCAATTGGCAGCCAAAGGACCAGGCCCCTTTTTGCGATTCGGCACTGCGTGGCTTTAACTGACAATTGCGCGGTCGGGCGACGTGGCTCCCAAACAAAATTGGCGTCCTTTTTTCCCACAAATAGAGCTTTCTTTTGGTGGTATTTGATGCGGTTTTTATTTTTTGCGCTATAAACAAAAATAGAGCGACAATTTTGAAAACAATGCAATATTTTTTGCTTTTTGCTATAATAAATATCCCCAAAAAAAATATATAAAAAAACATTTTTTTTCCTCAGTTTAGGCCGATACGTATTCTTCTACATATTTTTGGTAAAAAAAATCGCAATTAGCGATTATTGATTGGTTTGCGCAAAAGTTATAGCGTTTACAAAATAGGGGATAGTTTTATAGCATTTTTATTAATATTTTTTTTTTTACTAGTAATGGCGGCGATCAGCAATTTTTATTGTGACTGCGACATTATGGCGGACACATCGGACATTTTTGACACATTTTTGGGACCATTGTCATTTATACAGCAATTATACTGCTATTTAAATGCATTGATTCCTGTGTAAATGACAGTTGTAGTGAAAGAGTTAACCACTAGGGGGAGGGGAGGGGTTATGGGCTGTGACGTGTGTGTGTTTTTTACATTAGGGGGCGGGGCTGACGTCTGATGTCATTGATCGGCTTTCCCGATGACCGGGAACAGCCAATCAATGACAGGCAGAGTAGGAAGCGCGGGGAGAGGTTTGTTTACAAAAAAAAAAAAAAAAAAAAAAAAAAAAAAAAAAAAAAAAAAAAAAAAAAAAAAAAAAAAAAAAAAAAAAAAAAAAAAAAAAAAAAAAAAAAAAAAAAAAAAAAAAAAAAAAAAAAAAAAAAAAAAAAAAAAAAAAAAAAAAAAAAAAAAAAAAAAAAAAAAAAAAAAAAAAAAAAAAAAAAAAAAAAAAAAAAAAAAATAAAAAAAAAAAAAAAAAAAAAAATAAAAAAAAAAAAAAAAATAAAAAAAAAAACACAGACCTCTCCCCGTTCTTCAGCTCTGTGACCCGATCGCGGGACACCAGCGGCGATCGGGTCCGCTGGTCCCACGGCCGGGGTCACGGAGCTCCCGACCGGGTCGCGAGCGCGCCTGGCGACCCATGGGCAACCCGAGGGCAGGCATTTAAAGGGCCACGTACAGGTACGTGATTTTGCCTGCCCGTGCCATTCTGCTGACGTATATATATGCAGTGGGCGGTCGGGAAGCGGTTAATATAAAAACTTGTTTATAATCGCATTCAGAGGCGGCTCTAGGCTTTGTGAGGCCTTATGCCGCGTACGCACGGGCGGAATTCTCGTCGGAAAGAGCTCTGATGGTTTTCCCGTCGGAATTCCGCCGGAATTTCGCTCAAGCTGTGTTGCCTACACACGGTCACACCAAATTCCGACGGTCAATAACACCGCGCCTTATAAAACGTTCGACTGCACTATAAAAGGGAAGTTTAATGCTTCCGAGCATGCGTCGAATTGTTTCCGAGCGAGCGTCGGAATTTTGCGTGTCGGAATTGCATACACACGATCGGAAAATCCGATAGAAAGGTTTTCCGTCGTAAAAATTAAGAACAGGTTCTCAATCCAAAGTCCGTCAGAGAATTTCCGACAGAAAAAGACCGATGGGCGTACACACGGTCGGAAAATCCGATGAAAAGCTCCCATCGGACTGTTTCCATCGGAAATTCCGACCGTGTGTACGCCGCCGTGTAGGCAAATCTGAGACATGAGGCCCCATTCACATCCATAATAGGAAAAACAATTAGGTGGCCGCGCCCGCGAGGCTCCTATGGGGACGAGGCCTAAGGCGACCGCCTAATTTGCCTAATTAGAGAGCCGCCGCTGATCGCATTGAATGGCCAAACATTCATGGACAGAAAACTGTTTTAAAAGATGGATCTCAGACTACTGTTAATTATTTTAGGGGCAAAAAAGAAACCAATTCGTCTAGTATAGACGGGGTACCCCCACAACCAAGGTAATTAGTTCAAAAAAAATTGGGAAAAGGAACGGGAAGGGGACAAGTGGTTGAATGGAGGACCAAACCATGGTAGTCATATGCCAAATGAAAATTGGTTTGGTCCTCCATTCAACCACTTGTCCCCTTCCCTTTCCTTTTCCCAAATTTTTTTTTTAAACATTCATGGACACCTGACCATCACACCTCTAAGATTATTTCAACATCAGGAACATTAATATGGAGTTGCCCCCACATTTCCTCGCCGCGCAAATTACAACCTCTACTTTGGGAAGGCTTTCCGCATTTTTGGAGCTAATCTGTGGAAAGTTTTACCCAACCGAAATGTAATTTGTGAAATCAGGTACTGATGATGGATGAGTAGACCCGGCTCACCATTGGCGTTCCAATAGACATGTGCACAACAAAAAAAATTTGTTTATTTTCATTTCGTTTTTTTCGTTTCCAAAAAAAAAAATCGTTTTTTTTTTTTCGTTTCGTAAAGCCCCATACACACGGTCGGATTTTCCGATGGATTCTGTCCTATCGGACAATGTTGTCGGAAATTCCGACCGTGTGTAGGCACCATCGGACATTTTCCATCGGATTGTACGACGGACAAAGTTGTATCTCCTGCTCTAAAAATTTTCCGACAACAAAGTCCGATCACACCAAATCCGATCGTGTGTAGCGAATTCCGACGGACAAAGTGCCACGCATGCTCAGATCACATTACAAGACCAAAGCTATTGGCTACTAGCCTCTACGTAGTCCCGTCGTAGGCAACAAACGTCACCACGTTCAGAATGATCGGATTTTCCGACAACTTTGTCCGACCGTGTGTACGCAAAACCAACATCGGACAAAGTACGACGGACATGATCCTCGGTGTGTATGGGGCTTTAGAGTTATTTTTCATTGATTTGTTTTTTCGTTAGTTTAATTTTCGTTCATTCGTTTATTCGAAATTCGGACGCATTCGTAGTTATTCGTACATTCGTAACATTCGTAACATTCGTAGATTTGTAATCGGAACATAATTCATAATTTTATGTAATGTCTATGCTATTATTACATTTTAATAATTTACGAATCGAAAAAAAAAAAAAAGTTACGAATCGAAAAAAAAAGTTTCGAATGTACAAATTCTTTTGTTCAATCCATTCATTACGAATCGAAAAAAAAAAAATTTACGAATCGAAAAAAAAAGTTACGAATGTACGAATTTTTTCGTTCAATCTATTCGAAGCACGTTAAGCAGCGCCATTGTAAGAGACACGGAAAATGACCAATGCAACAAAAAAAAAAAGTTACGAATGTACGAATTTTTTCCTTCATTTTTGTTGTTCCTTTTTTCGTTTTTCGGATTTTCTTTGTTTGGTTTTTCGGATTTTCGTTGCTTTTCGGATTAGTTCGATTCGAACGATTGGTTATTCGGATTCGTTCGATTCGAACGATTCGTTCATTCGTACGATTCGTTCATTCGTACGAAAAAAAACGAAAAAAAAAGACGAAAAAAAAAAAAAACGAATTGCACATGTCTACATTCCAAATCATTCCACAGGTGTTCAGTAGGGATGAGGTCAGGGCTCCGTTCAGGACACGCAAGTTCCTCCACACCAAACTGGTTTAAACCATGTCTTTATGGAGATGTTGGATGAGAAATCCTGGATCATTCAAATCCACCCCAAAGGTGTTCAGTAGGGATGTCTGTGGAAATTTGTGCCCATTTGAGAGGTCAGGATGTGGGATGAATTGGAACACAGATGGTGAGCCAGGGTTTCTCATACAACATGGATGAGAAGCCCTGGCTAACCATCGGTGTTCCAATTAATCCCAGAGGTGTTCAGTAGGGATGAGGTCAGGGCTCTGTGCGGGACACTTGAGTGCCTCCACACCAAACTGGTTACACCATGTCTTTATGGGGATGTTGGATGAAAAAACATGTCTCATTCAAATCCATCCTAAAGGTGTTCAGTAGGGATGAGATCAGGGCTCTGTGCAGGACACTCGAGTTCCTCCATCCTTCACATCTATATGAGCTTATTGGATATCCCATTCCCAAACCATGGCCATTAATAATGAGTTGCTCCCCTTTGTAGCTGTAACATCCACTCTTCTGGGAAGACTTTCCACAAGATATTGGAGGGTGTCTGTGGGAATTTGTGCCCATTTGAGAGGTCAGGCTGTGGGATGAATTGGAACATGGATGAGAAGCCCTGGCTCAACATCGGCGTTCCAATTCATCCCAGAGGTGTTCAGTAGGGATGAGGTCAGGGCTCTGTGCGGGACACTCGAGTTCCTCCACACCAAACTGATCAAACCATGTCTTTATGGAGATATTGGATGAGAAGGCCTGCCTCATTCCAATTCATCCCAGAGGTGTTCGGTAGGGATGAGGTCAGGGCTCTGTGCAGGACACTCGAGTTCCTCCACCCATCCCACCTATATGAGCTTTTTGGATATCCCATTCCAAAACCATGATCATTAATAATGAGTTGCTCCCCTTTGTAGTTGTAACATCGTCCACTCTTCTGGGAAGACTTTCCACAAGATATTGGAGGGTGTCTGTGGGAATTGGTGCCCATTTGTGAGGTCAGGTACTGATGTTGGATGAGAAGCCCAGGCTCACCATTGATTTTCAAATTCATGCCAAAAGTGTTCAGTAGGGATGAGGTCAGGGCTCTGTATGCAGTGCAGGACACCCAAGTTCTTCCACACAAAACTGGTCACACCTTGTCCTGAAACCATTCAGGAGGATCATCTAGAAGCCGCTGTTTTACCACCCTCTGAAAAGTGACTTCAGAGGGAGATAGAAACAGCCATCTGTGTGAAAGAGGCCAGTTAAAGAGGCAATTTAAAGTGGACCTGGAATTAAGCTGGATTGTGACAGATTGCTGAGTGGTCTTCGGCTAGTCCCTGATATACCTGTGACCTGACCTGCAACATTTGCCCTCCTATGTATAACCGGCCTTGCCTTTGATCTGTCTTTGGATTCCTGTCTACCTGTTGTGACCTCGGCCTGTGCTTGGACTCTGTATCCTGCTTCCTGATTGAGTACATAGTTGGCCAGCTGCGAACTGACCCTGGTTTGTATCCTGACCCTGCATCGACCTTATGTTCCTGTACCTCACTGTCCTGCTGTGAACTGATCCTAGCTTGTATACTGACCCTGCCCCTAATTTATGATCCTGTACCTCGCTGCCTGGCGGTGAACTGACCCTGGCTTGAATCCTGACTCTGCCTCTACCTGATGTTCCTGTACCTCACTGTCCTGCTGTGAACTGACCCCAGATTGTATCCTGACCCTGCCTCTACCTTATGTACCTCACTGTCCTGCTGTGAACTGACCCAAGCTTGTATCCTGACCCTGCCTCTACCTTATGTAACTGTACCTCGCTGCCTGCTGATGAACTGACCCCAAATGGTATGCTGACGCTGACCCTGCCTCTGCCTTATGTAACAGTACTTTTCTGCCTGGCGGTGAACTGACCCTGGTTTGTATCCTGACCCTGCCTTTACCTTATGTTCCTGTACCTCACTGTCCTGCTGTGAACTGATCCTGGCTTGTATCCTGACCCTGCCTCTACCTTATGTAACTGTACCTTGCTGCCCGGCGGTGAACTGTCCCCCAGCTTATGTCCTGACCATGCCTTTGCCTTATGTAACTGTACCTCATTGCCCTGCAGTGAACTGACCCCGGCTTGTATCCTGACCTTGCCTCTACCTTCTGTTCCTGTACCTCACTGCTCAGCTGTGAACTGACCCTGGCTTGTAACCTTGACCCTGCCTCTACCTTTATGTTCCTGTACCTCACTGCCCATCTGTGATCGTACCCTGGCTTGTATTCTGACCTTGCCTCTACCTTATGTTCCTGTACCTCCCTGCCCCACTGTGATCTGACCCTGCCTTGTTTTCCTGTACCTCGCTGTCCGAGTGTTGATGACTTTTGCCCTGTGTCCTAGCTTTGCTCCTGCTCTCTAATCAAGTGTCACCATGTCCTGGCCTGTGCTCCTTATCTGATGGCCCACAGTCATCTGTGTTCTGCATCCAACAGTTGGCGCTGCCTACTACATCGGCCCTCATGCCACTCTGTGTCTTCACATCCCCTATCACATTTACTTGGGGTGTTGGACAAGAGAATCCCCCTCTCCAGCTCGATCTCCACCAGGTACATGACACTCATTTACAATCCCCTTGTCCAGTGGGGCGACGTCAGTGGCCAGTATGGACGCTCTGATTTGGAGAGGTTGACATGGTGCCTCATTATGTAGAGGTATGGTCTCATTGGTGTTCATTTCATGATTGTAATTTCCAGCAGATGGTTATCTGCGTGGTCCTGATGACCTGATTACCCACCAAGCCATGGGTCCAGGAGGCCTCTCCATTCCTGTAGTAGATTGTAGACCAATTCCCATCCCGTCACTCCATTGACTGAACACACCGCAGCCTCCGTCTCCCTGTTTGCGCTGCAATTTGATGCTGAAATTGAAGTCATTTCTGTGTAATGAGATGTTAGAGGATTATCAGCAGTGTCAGAGCCAGCTGACTTCAAGCTCATTCAGCGAGTGTAATGACTAAGGCTGTAAGCACTGGTAAATCCACCATTAACTAGATCAAGGAAATCAATCTCTGTTTAATGATAGTGCCCCTTGGCAGTCACATATGTCTCTTCGATCTGCCTCTGGATTCTACGGTTTTTTTTTTTGTTTTGTTTTTTGGTCTGATTGAGAGGAAGATTTAACTTTGAGATGATGAGGTCGGTGCGAGCACAGCGCCATTTTCACAATAAAAACGCATTTTGCCTTTTAATTGTGTCGGTGTTCACTTGAAGGTCTGCTTCATCCCATGGACTTGTCTCCATCACACCCCAGACTCTTCTTCATGTGATAATGAAATGAGAGGCTGAATATGGACCGAGCTCACAGAACCACCACCACTAGTATGGAAGGAGTCAAAGAAAGATTTTGCCACCAAAAGAAAAAAACTGATGTCCGATATAACGTGCGTACGGGTGCAGAAGCCACTGAAAGCCGAGCCATTCTTGCTAGAAAATGACTTATAACCCCCAAACATTATGTATGTATATATATATTTTTTTTTTAACAGAGACCCTAGGGAATAAAATGGCGATCAATACAATTTTTTATGTCACACAGTATTTCCACAGCGGTTTTCATTTCCACAGCGGAATTTCCACAGCGTTTTTTTGCAATGAATATACTTTAATGAATTAAACAAAAACAGTGGGCGGCACAGTGGTGTAGTGGTTAGCACTCTCACCTAGCAGTAAGAAGGGTCGCTGGTTCAAATCCCAACCACGACACTACCTGCCTGGAGTTTGCATGTTCTCCCTGTGCCTGCGTGGGTTTCCTCCGGGTACTCCGGTTTCCTCCCACTATCCAAAGATATGCAGGTAGGTTAATTGGCTTCTGTCCAAAAAATTGGCCCTAGTATATTAATGGGGACCTTGGATTGTGGGCTCCTTGAGGGTAGGGACTGATATGAGTGTGTAATGTACAGGGATGGGGACAATTGTAGACACTCAGGTTGAACTGGATGGACTGATGTCTTTATTCAACCTTACTAACTATGAAAACCACAATATATACTCCATTTTTTATATAATGTGAAAGATGATGTTATGCCGAGTAAATAGACACCTAACATGTCATGCTTTTTCAGGTCCTCTTTATGGAGATCTCATTTAATAGAAATAAGAGATGACAGGTCCTCTTTATGGGGAGATCTCATGTAATAGAAATAAGAGATGACAGGTCCTCTTTATGGAGATCTCATGTAATAGAAATAAGAGATGACAGGTCCTCTTTATGGAGATCTCAGGTAATAGAAATAAGAGATGACAGGTCCTCTTTATGGGGAGATCTCATGTAATAGAAATAAGAGATGACAGGTCCTCTTTATGGAGATCTCATGTAATAGAAATAAGAGATGACAGGTCCTCTTTATGGAGATCTCATGTAATAGAAATAAGAGATGACAGGTCCTCTTTATGGAGATCTCATGTAATAGAAATAAGAGATGACAGGTCCTCTTTATGGAGATATCTCATGTAATAGAAATAAGAGATGACAGGTCCTCTTTATGGAGATATCATGTAATAGAAATAAGAGATGACAGGTCCTCTTTATGGAGATCTCAGGTAATAGAAATAAGAGATGACAGGTCCTCTTTATGGGGAGATCTCATGTAATAGAAATAAGAGATGACAGGTCCTCTTTATGGAGATATCATGTAATAGAAATAAGAGATGACAGGTCCTCTTTATGGAGATCTCATGTAATAGAAATAAGAGATGACAGGTCCTCTTTATGGAGATATCATGTAATAGAAATAAGAGATGACAGGTCCTCTTTATGGAGATCTCAGGTAATAGAAATAAGAGATGACAGGTCCTCTTTATGGAGATCTCATGTAATAGAAATAAGAGATGACAGGCCCTCTTTATGGAGAGATCTTGTAATAGAAATAAGAGACGACAGGTCCTCTTTATGGGGATCTCATGTAATAGAAATAAGAGATGACAGGTCCTCTTTATGGAGATCTCATGTAATAGAAATAAGAGATGACAGGTCCTCTTTATGGAGATCTCAGGTAATAGAAATAAGAGATGACAGGTCCTCTTTATGGAGATCTCATGTAATAGAAATAAGAGATGACAGGTCCTCTTTATGGAGAGATCTCATGTAATAGAAATAAGAGATGACAGGCCCTCTTTATGGAGAGATCTTGTAATAGAAATAAGAGACGACAGGTCCTCTTTATGGAGATCTCAGGTAATAGAAATAAGAGATGACAGGTCCTCTTTATGGGGAGATCTCATGTAATAGAAATAAGAGATGACAGGTCCTCTTTATGGAGATCTCATGTAATAGAAATAAGAGATGACAGGTCCTCTTTATGGAGATCTCATGTAATAGAAATAAGAGATGACAGGTCCTCTTTATGAAGATATCATGTAATAGAAATAAGAGATGACAGGTCCTCTTTATGGAGGTCTCAGGTAATAGAAATAAGAGATGACAGGTCCTCTTTATGGAGATCTCATGTAATAGAAATAAGAGATGACAGGTCATCTTTATGGAGATATCATGTAATAGAAATAAGAGATGACAGGTCCTCTTTATGGAGATATCATGTAATAGAAATAAGAGATGACAGGTCCTCTTTATGGAGATCTCAGGTAATAGAAATAAGAGATGACAGGTCCTCTTTATGGGGAGATCTCATGTAATAGAAATAAGAGATGACAGGTCCTCTTTATGGAGATCTCATGTAATAGAAATAAGAGATGACAGGTCCTCTTTATGGAGATCTCATGTAATAGAAATAAGAGATGACAGGTCCTCTTTATGGAGATATCATGTAATAGAAATAAGAGATGACAGGTCCTCTTTATGAAGATATCATGTAATAGAAATAAGAGATGACAGGTCCTCTTTATGGGGATCTCATGTAATAGAAATAAGAGACGACAGGTCCTCTTTATGGAGATCTCAGGTAATAGAAATAAGAGACGACAGGTCCTCTTTATGGAGATCTCAGGTAATAGAAATAAGAGACGACAGGTCCTCTTTATGGAGATCTCATGTAATAGAAATAAGAGATGACAGGTCCTCTTTATGGAGATCTCATGTAATAGAAATAAGAGATGACAGGTCCTCTTTATGGAGATCTCAGGTAATAGAAATAAGAGATGACAGGTCCTCTTTATGGAGATCTCATGTAATAGAAATAAGAGATGACAGGTCCTCTTTATGGAGAGATCTCATGTAATAGAAATAAGAGATGACAGGTCCTCTTTATGGGAGATCTCATGTAATAGAAATAAGAGATGACAGGTCCTCTTTATGGAGATCTCATGTAATAGAAATAAGAGATGACAGGTCCTCTTTATGGAGATCTCATGTAATAGAAATAAGAGATGACAGGTCCTCTTTATGGAGAGATCTCATGTAATAGAAATAAGAGATGACAGGTCCTCTTTATGGAAAGATCTGGGGTCAAAAAGACCCCAAATCTCTTTGTTACTTTTAAAAGCAATCACTTTAATGTTATTTCTACTTCCAGCCTGGACTGGAAGTGACATCATGACGTCGCTCCGGTCCTCCAAGGCCATAGAGTCGATCAAAGAGTGATCGCCTGTCGGCACAGACGGCCGCACCTTCCTGTAATGGTAAGCCCGAGAAGCACCAACTAGCGGCAGTAGGTGGGGGGACATAACCTCCCGCCGCTTAGGAAACCGGTAGCTCGGGCCGGATTCATGTGAAAGCCGGGTGTCTGCTAAAAAAAAAACGGTACCGGGGTTATAGCTGATATTCCCAATAAACCACTTGCAGAGCGCAACGTATATATATATATATATATATATATACATATTGTGGTTGGCAAGTGGTTAATCCTTATTAAAACTTGATCCCTAATTGCATGATATAAATGTATAGAGTGCAGGATGTTGAGCCTAGTGGACCAACGCGTTTCACATAAATCCAGTGCTTCTTCAGGATCCACAAGCTTTATATCAAAATAGGAGTACAAAGTCTAAAAACACAAAGGAGGCATCAACCAGGCCGTGTAACACGATTTATCTCAGTATTATATCAATGAGGTATAGATGTCTCTTAAGTGGTGAGACAGGGTAGAGACCTAAGTTCACATCTGATCCATTCTCGAGTATTCCATAGGGTCAAAGAGGTGAAGTCATTCCATCAGATGTACAATCCCCTTCCACACAAAGTGAATTGAACCCCCAGAGTATAATAATCCACTCTTTCATGGAATACTGACACACCTTCACCGGCCAGTGACCACGCTAGGAAAGGCGGACGTGTCAAAGCTTGATGACCCCTTTCAATGTCTTTGAATAAACTGTCTTTCACTACAGTCTATGGACTTCTCTTCCCTCTCCCAGTTGAAGCAGCAGACTCTCTGCGGTCGTGAGACCCCAAACAGCAAACACATAGATCACATGTATCAAACACAAGCAGGCGGAACCCGGCCTACCATTTCATGTGGCCCTCACACCTCTCCTGCAAGTTGTAGAGGAAGGCAGAACTCCTCCACCAGATTCTACACTTCTACATGTAGTCGTGGAAAGGCTCGTCCCTGCCGACCCCTCCTCAGCAGTCTGCAGCAGAGAGGAGGACAGAACTCCTCCTACAAGTCCTGCACCTCTCTGTGCAGCTGCAGCACCCCCTCGGCTCCGCCTCCCCTGGTCTCAGCATTTATCAGACTCCAGCAGCTGACTCCAGCCTTCCTCAGATTCTCCTCCAGACCCTGCACTTTCTGCTTCCTGGTGTTGTATCATTATCCGTCCCCCATCACGATGTGTCCGAGGTGTACTGCGCATGCGCAGTACACAGGACACCCTGATTCCGAAAATTGCAGAGGATGAACGGCGCCTGCGCCGTGAGTCCACTTTCAAGCCCCACCATCCAAGTGGACATAGAGTTAGAATATAAAAGAGCCGAGCGCAGCGAGGCCGTGCCCGAAGTGTGGCGAGCGAAGCGAGCCCGCGAGGGGCCCCCTAAGTTTGACTAACCCTATGTCTGCTTGGATGGTGGGGGCTTCACCTCGACTCACGGCGCAGGCGCCGTTCATCTTCCGACAATTTCCGAAAATCTTCTTGATCCGTACTGTGCATGCGCAGTACACTTCGGACACCTAGTGACAGCCGGACACTTGGTGATAGAACACCGGCTCTACCACCAGCTTCTTCCCAGCAGCAGCACAAGGTAAGGGGGGTGCACTGTGATGTAAAAGAGGGTGGGGGACTCCTGATGGTGGGAGGTTCCGCCTCTTGACATTTGTTGTAAGGGGGTGGGGCTCTGGACATCTAGTTTTACAAATACCACGGCCTTTTGAGGTCAAGCATACTACTGATGAAGCCTGCAGTGAAATTGAGTTTGATACCCCTGATCCTCAACAACAAGGGAAGAGAGCTGCTTACCATCAATGCCAATATGTCAGGGATGCCGACTGCAGGCCTCCAGCAACAGGGAAGACCAGATCTGTGTAGCTGCACATAGGAGACTGAAACCAGACTGTGAATGCTTTAAACTGGATATAAACCCGCTCTCATCCTTTCTAAACTACTGCAATATTGGTTATCTAGAAGGATAGACACGCCTCCTGCATGTATACTTATCTGTCAAATGTCTCCCCTCTGTCTGTTAGGAGACCCGAAAAACTGCAGATTTTGTGGGCGGGTCTGTTCTCCAGGGCTCAGTGGGTGGAATCGTGATGTCAGTAGACTCCCCGCCCACCTCTACACTCCCCTTATCAACATGCATTTTCTCCTGTGTATTTCTTACACTGAACTTCTGCTATGATCTCCAACATCCAGTCAAAACCCAGAAAAGTCCCCACATGACTTCAGCATGCCAAATCATGCGGAGGTGTGGAACAGCCAATCCTTGCAGAGCTGCTGAAGAAAGGAGTGGGGGGGTGGGAATTAAAAAAAATAATGCATGTCTTAGGCTAGTGCACGAGATATGTAAATCACCTGTCAATTACAGCAAGGGGGAAGAACGAACAAAGTTTTCACAGTTTGTTTTTTTTTTTTCACTGAAAAAAGATATGAGGATTGCTCAGAGCTGGATTAACCCTTTGTGGCAAGACTGGGCACAGCTGATCTGAAATCCCATACTCTATATTGTGCCAGACAAAAAAAAAAAAATAATTTTCGGGTTTACATCCACTTTAAGTAAGATGTATTTACTGTGACTCAAAATCCATCCAAACACCAGCAAACGGAATACACAGCAAACATGAAGATATAAGTGAACCTTAAAAAAGAGTGACAAAATACCTAATTAGCAACCTAACTAACCAAGTGACAGCAAACCTAACTATAATACAATATATGCAAACAAAAGGGAAGCATGGATTAAACATGGTAGAAGGAACCGTCAGGATGGGGAAACCAAGACTTGGATCAGGAGCAAGGGATGCCTATATAAGGGAAGCAGGGTACTGCATACAGGGACAGGGCAGAGGAGGAGCAGGATCAAGACCTAGGCCAAGGATAGATTAGCAAGCATTAATCTGGTTAGCATACAAAACACTGAAGCAAGAGGGAATAGTAAAAGAGGGACTAAATACCATCCCAGCAGCCAGCATCAGATGAAGACTGATTACTGGAAACAGCTGGCTGCTGGGAGTGTATTTAGTCCCTCCTCTACTAGTCCTTCTTGCTTCAGTGTTTTACATGCTAGCCAGATTAATACTTGCTGATTTATCCTTGGCCTAGGTCATAGGTGCTCAACCTGTGGCCCTGCAGCTGTTGCAGAACTGCAAGTCCCATCAGGCCTCTGCCTTTAGGAGTCATGCTTGTTTACTTGACAGCCTTGCAGTGCCTCATGGGACTAGTAGTCCCCATGGCCTAGGTCCTGATCCTGCTCCTCCCAGCAGCCAGCACCAGGTGAAGACTGATTACTGAAGACACCAAAACGACAACCTTTTACTCTGGGAACCACAGTGCCACCAGCAGGTGATCCATATTCTGGCACACATAGGTTTATTGAAAGAAGGAAGACGCAGTCACAAAGTCCATATGGTGCAATAGTCTGCTAATGTGTTTCATTCCACCAATAGTGTTTAAAGCGGAGTTCCACTCAAAAGTGGAACTTTCGCTCATTGTACCCCCCCCCCCTCTGGTGCCACATCTGGCACCTTTTTGGATGGGGGAAGGCAGCATGCCTTCTCCTCCCTCCTCCTCCCCCTATCGCGGTGCTAGTATGGGATAGGAGCGGAGCCTCGCGCATGCGCAGCAGGGTTCCCAGCGTGAAGCCGAAAGGCTGCACTGATGGGTTCCCTTACTCGCAATGGAGGCGGCATGCACCCGACAGCTGATGGAAACATCCTGTGCAGTGCCGACATCGCTGGACTCCAGGACAGGTAAGTGTCCGATTTATTAAAAGTCAGCAGCTGCAGTATGTGCAGCTGCTGGCTTTACATTTTTGCAGAGGTGGGTGGACCTAAAGCTGAATTCCAGGGTGAATGGATGTAGACATGGATGGATGGCTGGAGACATGGAGGGATGGATGGAGACATAGATGGATGGATGGAGACATGGATGGATGGCTGGAGACATGGAGGGATGGATGGAGACATAGATGGATGGATGGAGACATGGATGGATGGCTGGAGACATGGATGGATGGAGACATGGATGGATGGAGACATAGATGGATGGATGGAGACATGGATGGATGGAGACATGGATGGATGGATGGAGACATGGATGGATGGAGACATGGATGGATGGAGACATGGATGGTTGGATGGAGACATGGATGGATGGAGACATGGATGTATGGATGGAGACATGGATGTATGGATGGAGACATGGAGGGATGGATGGAGACATGGATGGATGGAGACATGGATGGAGACATGGATGGATGGAGACATGGATGGATGGAGACATGGATGGATGGAGACATGGATGATGGATGGATGGAGACATGGATGGATGGGGGAGACATGGATGGATGGAGACATGGATGGATGGATGGATGGATGGAGATATGGATGGATGGAGACATGGATGGATGGAGACATGGATGGATGGATGGAGACATGGATGGATGGAGACATGGATGGATGGAGACATAGATGGATGGATGGAGACATGGATGGATGGAGACATGGATGGATGGATGGAGACATGGAGGGATGGATGGAGACATGGATGGATGGAGACATGGATGGTTGGATGGAGACATGGATGGATGGAGACATGGATGGTTGGATGGAGACATGGATGGATGGAGACATGGATGGTTGGATGGAGACATGGATGGATGGAGACATGGATGGAGACATGGATGGATGGAGACATGGAGGGATGGATGGAGACATGGATGGATGGAGACATGGATGGATGGATGGATGGAGACATGGATGGATGGGGGAGACATGGATGGATGGAGACATGGATGGATGGATGGATGGAGATATGGATGGATGGAGACATGGATGGATGGAGACATGGAGACATGGATGGATGGATGGATGGATGGAGACATGAATGGATGGAGACATGGATGGATGGATGGATGGAGACATGGATGGATGGATGGATGGATGGAGACATGGATGGATGGATGGATGGGGGAGTTTGCTTTGAATTTTAAAAATGAATGAAATGGCGTTTTCCGTTTGTGGTGCTCAGGTACTGTTTAGTTCCCCTTTAACGTTGCGGATATCAGAGATAATATATTTTGTTCTCAGAGGGGATTGGTTGGTTTTCGGTATGTGGCGGTATTCAGTACTTAGTGGAGTTTCTTAATGCCAGATCCATCAGAGTGGACTGACACTCCAACTATTTCCATGTCCATCAATATCGTCTCTCCGCAATGCCGGAGACGCCATTCCATGCGAGGAACGTCTCCTCTTCCCCAAGGCTGTTCCCGCAGAATCTCCCATTTAATCTTCTTTATCATCCCGGTGACAACGTGAAGAGCGCTCCAAAGTGCGATGGGCCTTGTGTCAGCTTGGCTGCAGCGGCCATGGCCGGCACGGTCTGCCTATCAATAACGATGGCTGACACTTCTACCCCGGCACCAGACGCAATCCGCGGGAACGCTGGAGAGCCCCGTATGCGACAACCTAGCGAGCATTCTAAGTAGGAAAACACGAGCCGCGTGAATGTAGATTCTTGGCTTGACAAAGCCAAAGCCCGGCTTGCTGTTCCCTCTCTCCGGCCTCGCGGAGTTTGGCGTCTCTGCGATGATGAATGAGTGTTGCCAGGGTATCTGTGTGTAGCGGTGATACATTGCGATGGCACCAGATGGTACAGTACAACGTCTATGATATGAATTTTGCCAGCAGGATTTATCAATGCCGACATTTCCTCTGTGTATTTGCATTTTGATTCAGCTGGAGCCGGATTGCCGTATTTCAAAGATGGGATTTTGTATCCATCGCCGGGTGACACGAACACTTTGTTTCCCCCGCGGTTTTATCTACAGCTGGCTTAGATTTTCTATCTCCCGGATAGCCAGACTTGTAAAATCTCCTGGAACAGAGGTGGACGCAGAATCGCGAGTTGCTTAATCACGATGATAGGAAAAGTACAAGATTAGCGGGCTTATAAAATCCGCGTCCGAACACCGGGGCTTATCCTCTGCGGGCAGCGCGCTACGTTTCACCCGAGGTAGAGCATCCGATTAATTGAAAACGCCGGATTGTTGTGCGGCGCCAGGAGTCCGCTGGCGGAGGAAAACAAATGTCAATTTTAGGCACATTTTGATGTATTTATTTTATATTTTTTATGGCTCTTCTTGACTTTGGGCGCGTTCGAATGTTTGCAGCTTCCTGCATATGAGGGTCATTGCCGCTACACCCCAGGAGCAGCCGAAAAATACATTACTTTCTATAACCACTTAGGTCCCTTTCACACTGGGGCTTTTTTCAGGCGGTACAGCGTTAAAAATAGCGCCTGTTCACCGCCTGAAAAAATCCTGCCCCTTTAACTCCAGTGTGAAAGCCGGCGGGCTCTCACACTGGAGGGGTGCGCTAGCAGGACGGCAAAAAAAGACCTGCTAGCAGCATCTTTGGAGCGGTATAGGAGCCGTGTATTCACCGCTCCTATACCGCTTCTTCCCATTGATTTGAATGGGAAACCGCGGCAATACCGCCGCAAAGCGCCGCTACGGCGGCTCTCTGCGGGGGTGTTTAACCCTTTTCGGCCGCTCGCGGGGGGTAAAACCGCACTGCGAGCGGCCGAATACCGCGGTTAAAACTACGGTAAAGCCACGCTAAATATAGCGCTGCTTTACCGTCACCGCGGCTCCCCGCCCCAGTGTGAAAGGGGCCTTAAGAATCTCCCTTTCTGAGATTTGTTGTTTACAAGTTAAAAACTGTTTTTCTTTTGCTAGAAAATTACTTAGAACCCCCAAACATTATACATGTTTTTTTTCTAACACCCTAGAGAATAAAATGGTGGTCTTTGCAATAGACATGTGCAATTTGTTTAGTTTTTATTCGTTTTCCGTTAAAATTCGTTATATTCATTCATTTATTATCGTACGAATGAACGAATGATTCGCAAAAAATGTTAACGAATTATCGAATCGAACGAATATGAAAAACAACGAAAAACCGAAATAACCAAATTAGAAACAACGAAACTACAAAAGAAGAAAATCCGAAAAACGAAAACAGGAACAACGAAAATCAAAATGAACGTAAAAATTTGTACATTCGTAACTTTTTTTTTTGTTGAATTGGTAATTTTCCGTGTCTCTTACAATGGCGCTGCTTAACGTGCCTCGAATGGATTGAAAGACAAAATTCGTACATTCGTAACTTTTTTTTTCCATTCGTAATTTTCCGTGTCTCTTACAATGTAATAATAACATACACATTACATAACATTATGAATTATGCTCCGATTACGAATCTACGAAAACAATGTTACGAAAGTACGAATAAATCAATCTTACGAAAGTACCAATGTAACTAAATCTACGAAAATACGAATGCATCCGAATTTCGAATAAACGAAAAGTAAACTAACGGAAAAACGAATCAACGAAAAAATAACTCTTACGAAAATACGAATCGTTACGAATACGAACACCGACGACTTACGAAATTACGATTCGTTACGAATCAACGGAAACGAACAGAAACGAAACTAAACTAAACAAATTTTTCTATTGTGCACATGTCTACTTTGCAATACTTTCTTACGGTCTTACAAGCGCACTTTTTTTGGAAAAAATACACTTTTTTAAATAAAAAAATAAGACAACAGTAAAGTTAGCCCAATTTTTTTTATTGTGAAAGATAATGTTACGCCGAGTAAATTGATACCCAACACATCACGCTTCAAAATTGCGCCCGCTCGTAGAACGGCGCGACAAACTTTTACCCTTAAAAATCTCCATAGGCGACGTTTAAAAATGTCTACAGTTTGCATGTTTTAAGTTACAGAGGAGATCTAGGGCTAGAATTATTGCTCTCGCTCTACCGATCGCGGCGACACCTCACATGTGTGGTTTGAACACCGTTTTCATATGCGGGTGCTACTTACGTATGCGTTCGCTTCTGCAGAAAAGCTCCGCGGGATGGGTCACATTTAAAATTTTATTTATTTTTTCTTATTTATTTTATTTTTTTATACTGTTTTTTTTTTTTTTTTTTTTTAATTGTGTCACTTTTATTCCTATTACAAGGAATGTAAACATCCCTTGTAATAGAAAAAAAGCATGACAGGTCCTCTTATATGTGAGATCCGGGGGGGTCAAAAAGACATCACATCTCATATTTACACAAAAATGCAATAAAAAAAAAAAAAATGGCCCTTGTGAGCTGTGGGCGGAAGTGACGTTATGACGTCGCTTCCGCCCTGCATTATTATGGAGACGGGTGGCGGCCATCTTCCCCTCACTCATTTCCATGCCCAGCAAGGGTGAAGATCCGATCACCTCCGCCGCTGCCGACGGCTCCGGTAAGCGGCAGAGGGCACTGGAGCGCGGCGGGAGGGGTGGGGGACCTGTCCCGCTGCCGCAGAGACCACTTTTATCTGAAACCGAACCGCTCACTGAAGAAGAGGATACCGGGGGGGTTATGGTAGATGCTGCCATACCAACGATATTCCTCTTCAAACAGCCGATGTATAACGACGGTGGGCGGTCCTGAGTCTCTACTGAAAATAAAGGCTCAACTGAGCACCAGCCGAACCCCCCAGAGATACCCTCATATACTCTACAGCCTCGATAGCGGCCTTCTTAACCCTTTTATACCCCCAAAGGAACCCTTGAAACAGGGGCGTTGCTGGGTCTACAAAAGATCTGGGGCTAGAGCCCATAGCAGCGTAGTAAAGAAAGTCATATGCTTGGGCGGGCATACACATGTATATAATATACGTGTGTGTGTGTATATATCCCCAGAAAGCCTCCCCCTTGCATTAGGGTCCCCCGAGAGACCCCTTACATTAGGGTCCCCAGAGAGCATCCCCCTGAAATCAGGGTCCCCATAGAGCATCCCCCTTAAATCAGGGTCCCCAGAGAGCCCCCTTACATTAGGGTCCCCCGAGAGCCTCCCCCTTAAATCAGGGTCCCCAGAGAGCCTCCCCCTTAAATCAGGGTCCCCAGAGAGCATCCCCCTTAAATCAGGGTCCCCAGAGAGCACCCCCCTTAAATCAGGGTCCCCAGAGAGCATCCCCCTTAAATCAGGGTCCCCCGAGAGCCTCCCCCTTAATATCAGGGTCCCCAGAGAGCATCCTGCTTAAATCAGGGTCCCCAGAGAGCCCCTCTTACATTAGGGTATCCCGAGAGCCTCCCCCTTAAATCAGGGTCCCCAGAGACCCCCCCCCCCACTTACATCAGGTTCCCCAGAGAGCCTCCCCTCCCCTTGGGGACCCCTGCAGAGACTCGGGGCTATGGGCCCCAGATTTGGGGCTATAGCCCCAAAAGCCACCCCCTAGTGAAATATAAATAAATACAATTTAAAAAAAATGACAACAAAATTCATCCAGCGGTTCTGGAATTAACACTTTTCAGAAATAAAATGGTGCCGGTGAAGCAGAACTGAAGGTAAATTTAAAGGAACACAAAGGGGGAGATTTACTAAAACTGGTGCACTTAGAATCTGGTGCAGCTGTGCATGGCAGCCAATCAGCTTCTACATTCAGCTTGTTCGATGAAGCTTTGGCAATGCAACCTGGAAGCTGATTGGTTTCTCTGCAGAGTTGCTCCAGATTTTGCACTCTCCAGTCTTAGTAAATAAACCCCAAGGCATTAAAGGATCAGCCATTTAATTAGCATTTTCAGAAGGCGGCGGCAATAAAACCCCCCATATTTCCTTTAGGACCCCGTCACACCTCACTGCTACGATTGCGGCGTCACCACCACACGCTCATTAATACACGTTGAGCTACGGCAGCATTTTTATTGGGTTGCCGGATGAAAGGAATAAACTTTCCGGTATCATTAATGCAGCGCACAACAAAGCATGGCGTGTGTTTTGGGGCGTGTCGCTGCAGTGTGGGCGTGTTGTCAGCGACTGTACATGTGGGTAGGGGTGCCAGTCTAAAGGAATGGCACTACATGTGTGTTCCCTCTATACAGGGAACCAGGCAGGGCGAGGCTCCTCCTCCAATCTTCTCACCATCATACAGGACTTTGTATCCATTGTCTCCAGGGAGGAAATCCTCTTCATACAAAGTATCAGTTATAATGGAGGAAGAAAAGTGAGAGAAGCCGAACGATTCCGTTGTATGGAATGAAATAAATAGCAAAGATCAGTTCCCTGTAATCAGGAGCGCCATTCCTCAGCCCCGCATACCGCCATTCGCCGCCGCTCAATCTCAATAAAATGATCGGCTTATTAATTTGCTCCAACGGAATCAGAACAGAATATTGATCTATTACTCCTCTGACCCGAATTATTCATCCGGACCAAAGAAGACGATTAATAATAAAATCCCGATGTTCTGGGAGTCTGTGTGCCCGAGGAATGCTGGAGAATACACACATATATATACTGTATATATATATATATATATATATATTATATATATACTGTATACACACCTATATATATATATATACTGCATACACAAACACACCTATATATATATATATATATATATATATATATATATATATATATATATATATATATATATACCTATATATACTGTATACACACACTCACCTATATATATATATATATATATATATATATATATATACTGTATACTGGACACACAGACACATATATATATAAATATACTGCATACACAAGCACACATTATATATATATATATATATATATATATATATATATATATATACTATATATATATATATATATATATATATATATATATATATATACTGTATACTGGACGTGCATATATATATATATATACAGTATATGTGTGTTATGTGTATATGCTGTATACTGGACACACATATATATATACTGTATACTGGACACACATATATATATATACTGTATATACACACATATATAATGGCCATATATTTATACATTGATGTATACAGTATATGTGTGTGTATGTAAATACTGTATAGAGGTGTATATATATATATATACAGTATATGTGTGTGTACAATATACGTGCGTATGTATGTGTATATACAGTATATACTCGCACATCTACAGATAAATCCAGGATACGATCATTCATGTGTTCTTTTGTCTCGCTGTTCCTTTTCCTTTCTTCATGTTGGGTGTTCTATCAGCATCTTCCTTGTCAGCACATGTGCATGCAGCACACCTGATTGGTTCTTAGGACTGCCCCTCCCCCGCCTGGAATGCTCCTGTGCTGGAGATTACACGGCCACATGCGGGATCAACTCGTTACAACAAAAATACATTGTGTATGAATTCTATTGTATCTGCATTGATTGTATACACAGGATTGTATGTGGAGTTTATCTTCATTATGGTGACACTGATATTCCAAAGCAGTACAATGGAGGACAATGCAGGACAATGGAGGACAATGCAGGACAATGGAGGACACTGCAGGACAATGGAGGACAATGGAGGACAATGCAGGACAATGGAGGACAATGCAGGACAATGGAGGACAATGCAGTACAATGCAGTACAATGCAGGACAATGGAGGACAATGCAGTACAATGGAGGACAATGCAGTACAATGCAGTACAATAAATGACAATGGAGGACAATGCAGTACAATGGAGGACAATGCATTAAAATTGCGGAGTATGCAGAACAATGCATGACAATGCAGTACAATGGAGGACAATGCAGTACAATGGAGGACACTGCAGTACAATGCATGACAATGGAGGACAAAGGAGGACAATGCAGTACAATGGAGGACAATGCAGTACAATGGAGGACAATGGAGGACAATGCAGTACAATGCAGTACAATGCAGTACAATGGAGGACAATGCAGTACAATGCAGTACAATGCAGTACAATGGAGGACAATGGAGGACAATGGAGGACAATGCAGTACAATGCAGTACAATGCAGTACAATGGAGGACAATGCAGTACAATGCAGTACAATGAATGACAATGCAGTACAATGCAGTACAATGCAGGACAATGCAGTACAATGAATGACAATGCATTAAAATTGCGAAGTATGCAGAACAATGCATGACAATGGAGGACAATGCAGTACAATGGAGGACACTGCAGTACAATGCATGACAATGGAGGACAAAGGAGGACAATGCAGTAAAATGCAGTACAATGGAGGACAATGCAGTACAATGGAGGACCTGCTAAATAGCAGTACAATGCATGGCAATGGAGGACAATGCAGTACAATGCATGGCAATGGAGGACAATGGAGGACAATGCAGTACAATGGAGGACAATGCAGTACAATGCAGTACAATGGAGGACAATGCAGTACAATGCAGTACAATGGAGGACAATGCAGTACAATGGAGGACAATGCAGTACAATGGAGGACAATGCAGTACAATGCAATACAATGCATGACAATGGAGGACAATTCAGTACAATGCAGTACAATGGAGGACAATGCATTAAAATTGCGGAGTATGCAGAACAATGCATGACAATGCAGTACAATGCAGTACAATGGCGGACTATGCAGGACAATGCAGGACAATGCAGTACAATGCTAGTTATTATCCTCGGGCCCCAAAACAATAGAGCTTCACATCCATACAATGACACAGAGACTGCAAGAAGAGAGCACAGTGCCAAAACCTGTAGCAACCAATGTGTGAGAGAGAGGTAATGATTGGTTGTAGCAACCAATGGGTGAGAGGTAATGATGTGCAGTAACCTATAACAACCAATAGGTGAGAGGAATGATGTGCAGTATGTTCAGAAAATCCAGAAGTCCACTGGTAGATCGCAGTGCCCACCCATTGATCAGAATCTGTCTGGTTCCTGCTGAGCTGACCGGATTTGGTTGTCTGGCCAGTCCCTGCTGAGCTGACCGGATTTGGATCCATGTCTGGCCGGTCCCTGCTGAGCTGACCGGATTTGGATCCATGTCTGGCTGTTCCCTGCTGAGCTGACCGGATTTGGATCCATGTCTGGCTGGTCCCTGCTGAGCTGACCGGATTTGGATCCATGTCTGGCCGATCCCTTCTGAGCTGACCGGATTTGGATCCATGTCTGGCCGATCCCTTCTGAGCTGACCGGATTTGGATCCATTTCTGGCCGGTCCCTGCTAAGCTGACAGGATTTGGATTCATGTCTGGCTGGTCCCTGCTGAGCTGACCAGGTTTGGATCCATGTCTGGCTGGTCCCTGCTGAGCTGACAGGATTTGGATCCATGTCTGGCTGGTCCCTGCTGAGCTGACCGGATTTGGATCCATGTCTGGCTGGTCCCTGCTGATCTGACCAGATTTGGATCCATGTCTGGCTGGTCCCTGCTGATCTGACCAGATTTGGATCCATGTCTGGCCGGTCCCTGCTGATCTGACCGGATTTGGATCCATGTCTGGCCGGTCCCTGCTGATCTGACCGGATTTGGATCCATGTCTGGCTGGTCCCTGCTGAGCTGACCGGATTTGGATCCATGTCTGGCCGGTTCCTGCTGAGCTGACCGGATTTGGATCCATGTCTGGCCGGTTCCTGCTGAGCTGACCGGATTTGGATCCATGTCTGGCCGGTTCCTGCTGAGCTGACTGGATTTGGCCGGCTCGGGTCTCTTGGGAGGATTTTCCTTTTTGTTTTCTTTATTTCTTATTGTTGTTTTTTATGAATTATTAAAATGCAGACGCGGCGTAAAATCTCTCCGCCAGTGAAAAGCCGTTCTTCAGAGTTTGATTTTTATTGACATGACATAAAACAGGCGAGAATGTCGGTCCTCAGGGGAATAACAGGGAGGGGGAGGAGGAGGGGGCGGGGCTGTGAGCGGTTCCTTCGGGTCATTTTCTCAGCCATTGAAGGGTCCTTCATGTCGGGTCGGAGGGACATTTCTGCCATTAAAGAACAATTACTGCAGTTTTATTCAAAGAAGAAATATAATAATCGGAGGACGTCAGTCATGAAGGAAGTCGATGGGCTGCACTTCTGAAAATTCCGACCGCCTGGCTGCCATGCTGCTGCTCTGGCTTCGCTATTTTCTGTGTCGCTGACCTCGCACTTCACAAATACTGACTTTGCTCCGACTTCACTTCTCCCGGGTCAGTTATTTAGAAACGAGAGAATTTGTTTGGATCAGTCATTTTGTAAATTTTGTAATTAGTTGGACGGCCAGACAACACAAATTTTCAGAAGCGGTCAGAGATGGCGGCCTGGCCTCGCCCTGCCCTGTTTCCTCAAATACTACTGGGCGGCGATGCTCGTTACAATTAAATGGTGGCTCTCGGAAACTCCCGCCAACCCCGCAGCCTCACTCGAGGCGGCGCTGTTGGGCTCCGCTGCAGAGTTGAGAGATCTTATTCACAGAGGACCCAGGTCCAACCTTAGTATAACCCTACCGATGCGAGCAACACTGCTGGTGTGGGACTCAGTCCAAAAACTAATGAAACCCCCTGATGTCTGGTCACCGGCGACTCCTCTCTGGAGGAATCCTCGACTCCCCCACTTCCTCTCTATCCCCGACCCGGGGGTCTGGGCTAGACATGGTATCACAGTTTTAGCGGATATTGTCTCACAAGAACAGCTATTAACCTTTGACAGCCTTAAGAGGAACCACGATCTACCGAACTACATGTTCTTTAGGTATCTGCAGCTGAGGCATGCCTTCCAGTCCCAGTTCTCTGCCCGAGTGGACCTGAGAGTGTCGGAATTGGAGAAGACGCTCCGCTCTCCTGATGAGAGGCGCGTACTCTCCTCTCTGTACAACCTCCTGGCCACACACGACACCTCCAAGGTGTCCCAGTTGTATCAACGCTGGCATGATGATGTCCCGGAGCTCACTGGAGAGGATTGGGAGGAGGGCATCCAGCAATACCTACCCCTTACGATATCTGCTAGGGACAGGTTCGTCCAGCTCAAGTTTATCCATAGAGTTTATTTCTCCCCAGCACGCCTTGCCAAAATCTATCCAGACCGCCCAAGTGCTTGCCCTAGATGCTCCTCCCCTGACGCAGAATTCTTTCACGTAGTGTGGTCTTGCCCGGGGATAGCTGACTTTTGGAGAGAAGTACTGACAGACATTAACGATATTGGGCAACTGGTGGTCCCATTCAGCCCCATAACCCTCCTACTTGGGGTCTGCGACTTTCTGGAGGTCTCGTGGGGTAAAAAACTGTTTATATTCTATACCACGCTATACGCACGGAAGGCTATTCTCCTGCAGTGGAACCAACCCCTTCCCCCTACCAAACAAATGTGGCAGTCCTTAATAAACACAGCTTTACCTCTGTACAAGCTGACGTACCTGGGTAGGAACTGTCCCAAAAAGTTTGGGAAGATCTGGGACAACTGGATAGAGGCAAAACACCTCACAATTCCTTGATCCTTCCAGACCCCTTGCGGGTTCAATATGTCCCCTGAAGTGACCCTGGTAGACATACTTTTTCGTGTTACTGCATTTTTTTTATTTTCACTGTATTGTTAGTGCTTGCTTATGACTAGATGGTTGTACCTACTGCATAAACTGTGATACTGTACAACTGATCCTTAATGCTGCTTACTTTTGTCTGTAACCAATATGTTTGACACGTGATAATGTCTGTTTTATTTCTCTTTTGTTTTGGAAATATAAATAAAAAGTTTTGTTAAAAAAAAAAAAAGAGATGGCGGCCTACTTAGAGTCCCTTTAAAGCCAGCCGCATGGGGGGAGGGGGGGTCAGGTATCAGACGTTGGGGGCTTAGCACAGGACTTTTGCCCCCCCCCCCCCCATCCAAGTATTAGATATCCGATCATTTATATTATTGCTTTTAGCCCCGCCCCTTTCGTCTCCACCCCCCATCCTTACCTTAACCTTTCACCCAACCCTTAAACTGAAACCCTATAAACTAAGACAACATACTAACACTTACCCCTCCCCCCGGCTTCCAGCCCACAGCTTAGTAATGAGCTTTGTTACCAGCTGCTGGAAAGCCTGTGATAAAAAAAAAGGACGATCTCGGCTTTCCAGCCAAGTATATGGCAGTATTTACAACTGCCGGGCGTGACATCATAACCTCCGAGAGTCATAGAGATGACCAGGGACCATCTGTTCCCCAGGAAATCTCTATGGTCAACTTCCGGCGCCGGTGGATTCCTTCTCCAGCTCGTGGATCACACGGGCGAGCTGGTAAAAGGGCCGGTTAGAGGGACGGGGTAAAAAGTGGTAAACATTTTTTTTTTTTACTACTTCGGCGGGAGGGGACGTCACTCCCACCGAAGTGGTTAAAAAAAATAAAAATTTAAAGGGAAATTGTAAAAATCAAAAAATGAAAATAAAATAAACAAGAAAACATTTTTTTTTAAGCGCCCCCGTCCCCACGTGCTCGCGCGCAAAAGCGAACGCATACGTACGTCACGCCCACGTACGTAAACGGCATTCAAACCACACATGTGAGGTATCGCCGCGAACGTTAGAGCGAGAGAAATAATTATATACCAAGACCTCCTCTGTAACTCTAAACAGGTAACATGTAACAAAAATTAAGAATTGCCTATGGAGGTTTTTGAGTATCAAAGTTTGGCGCCATTCCACGAGTGCGCGCAACTTTCAAGTGTGACATGTTAGGTATCTATTTACTCGGCGTTAACTGTAAGAACGATCAAGCGGCTGAATTTCCGCTATGATTGTTCTTACTGTGCAGGGAATTGCCGGCTGCAGAGAACGATAGCGGGTTGATGTCTGTAGGTGCATCCACCCGGTATAACCACTGAAGCGGGAGGACATCCATGTACCCCCTCTGGGTGGGAAGTGTCAGATTATGACCCCTTTTCCCTTCTCCAATGGCCTAGGAGTCCTAAGGATGCCACCTGATCCCTTTAAACCTGAACACATATTGATTACACGGGTTCTGTGGTTGATTGAGGTGGTAATTAAACTCGCTCGGTGCCTCATCTGCACGGAATCAGCCCCAGAACCTGTGTAATTCATATGTGTTGGGGTTTAAAGGGCCCCCAGAGCGCCCTTTGTCATCGTTTTTTCTGTACCGTTCTTAAAGACATTTTTTATTTTCAATGATGTCCGGTCTGATGATGATCCCTCCATGATTCTGTAACATACAATCCATCATTTATTAATGGGATGGACTGGAGGGCATGGACGGGTAACATGGGAACTCTGTAGGATCTCTGGGATGTTCTGGTTCATGGTCAAGGTAAGATCTGGACTGAGCCCATCGCCCATCGCTGACATTTCTAGAAAAACACAACCAAAGCCTCAGAGATGAGTTACCATTCCAACAGACGCTGCGGAGAGTGAAGGGTTAACCTCCTCCCTGCCATGGCGGGTGATACCGAGACACCAGGCCAAGCAATCGTCGTGCAGAGCGATCTGGCCTACTCTCCGTACAGTGTGGATTGTGTTGTGCTCGGTGCCAGGCACGCTGGAGCCAAAGCCTTTCCCTGGAGTCAGCGCTATTTCTGCCGCTGCTCTCTTTTTTTACAATTAGATAATACACAGCCGTTAGAAAATAGTAACAGTATGTTAATGAGGTTAATGTGACACAGCGGTCCATGAGAGGCTTCTGCACCTGCCTTGGAGATGAGAGCAGATGTGAGAATCACCTTCCTGAACGCTGTGTGAAATGATGGCGGCCGCCATGTTTCTTCAGTCTTTGTATTGGAAATAATCCTGACCTGCATTGATAAAGCAATGGGTGGAGAGCAGCACCAAGGATTGATAGCCCACGCGTCTGTTATACATGTATCTAAAAGGAAGGCATTGTGTAGATTGGGTAACACAAAGGCTTCATGGGTAGCAGCACTGGGGTCATCGGCTTGGATCACAACTACAACACTACTACCTACATACAAAAAGGTCATTGACTTGAATCCTAAACACGACACTACTGCCTACATGCACTAAGGTCATCAGCTTGAATCCCAACTTCGACACTGTCTACATGCATGAGGGTCCTTGGCTTGAATCCCAACCATGATATGTCTACCTACATTCACTAAGGTCATCAGCTTAAATCCCAACCACAAAACTACTACTTACATGCACTAAGGTCATCAGCTTGAATCCCAACCATGACACTGCCTACATGCACTAGGGTCATCGGCTTGAATCCCAACCACAAAACTACTAGTTACATGCACTAAGGTCATCAGTCTACAAGCACAAGGGTCATTGGCTTGAATCCCAACCATGATATTTCTACCTTCATTCACTAAGGTCATCAGCTTAAATCCCAACTATGACACAGTCTACATGCACTAGGGTCATCGGCTTGAATCCCAACCATGACACTGCCTACACGCACTAGGGTCATTGGCTTGATGGAAAAGCTTCCATCCCACCCATCAGCCAATTCCCCCTTTTGTGGTCTCTACATCATCATTACAGATTAGGGTGAACCAGTGGTTGGAACTGCCTTTACATCATTATTGCATACAATAGTGGACCAGTGGTTGGAACTGCCTCTGCATTACCATTACATACAATGGAGGACCAGTGGTTGGAACTGCCTCTACATCATCATTACATACAATGGAGGAATAGTGGTTAGAACTGCCTCTACATCATCATTCTATACAATGGTGGGCCAGTGGTTGGAACCACCTCTACATTATCATTACATACAATGGAGGACAAGTGGTTGGAACTGCCTCTACATCATCACTACATACAATGGAGGACCAGTGGTTGGAACTGCCGCTGCATTATCATTACATATAATGGTGGACCAGTGGTTGGAACTGCCTCTACATCATCACTACAGACAATGGAGGACGAGTGGTTGGAACCACCTTTACATCATCATTACATACAATGGTGGACTAGTGGTTGGAACTGCCTCTACATCATCATTACAGACAATGGAGGATCAGTGGTTGGAACCGCCTCTACATCATCATTACAAACAATGGAGGACCAGTGGTTGAAACCACCTCTACATCATTATTAGCTACAATGGAGGACTGGTGGTTGAAACCGCCTCTACATCATTATTAGATACAATAGAAGACCAATGGTTGGAACCGCCTCTACATCCTCATTACCTACAATGGAGGACCAGTGGTTGGAACCGCCTCTACATCATTATTACATACAATGGAGGACCAGTGGTTGGAACCGCCTCTACATCATTATTAGATACAATGGAGGACCAGCGGTTGGAACTGCCTCTACATCCTCATTACCTACAATAGAGGACCAGTGGTTGGAACCGCCTCTACATCTTTATTAGATACAATGGAGGACCAGTGGTTGGAACTGCCTCTACATCCTCATTACCTACAATAGAGGACCAGTGGTTGGAACCGCCTCTACATCATTATTAGATACAATGGAGGACCAGTGGTTGGAACCGCCTCTACATCCTCATTACCTACAATGGAGGGCCAGTGGTTGGAACCGCCTCTACATCATTATTAGATACAATGGAGGACCAGTGTGGTTGGAACTGCCTCTACATCCTCATTACCTACAATGGAGGGCCAGTGGTTGGAACCGCCTCTACATCATTATTAGATACAATGGAGGACCAGTGGTTGGAACTGCCTCTACATCCTCATTACCTACAATGGAGGGCCAGTGGTTGGAACCGCCTCTACATCATTATTAGATACAATGGAGGACCAGCGGTTGGAACTGCCTCTACATCCTCATTACCTACAATGGAGGGCCAGTGGTTGGAACCGCCTCTACATCATTATTAGATACAATGGAGGACCAGTAGTTGGAACTGCCTCTACATCCTCATTACCTACAATGGAGGACCAGTGGGTGGAACCGCCTCTACATCATTATTAGATACAATGGAGGACCAGTAGTTGGAACTGCCTCTACATCCTCATTACCTACAATGGAGGACCAGTGGTTGGATATGAGGATGTCAAAGTCCTCCCACTTACTGGAGTGTCGGAGAATGGAGAAGAGCACCGGTTGTCGGGGCAGCAGTGATTCCTACTCATTCCTCCTCCTCTAGACAAAAGGAGTATTTTTCTCTTACAATATGAGGAGGGACACAATACAAGAGGTCATAATTGTTTCCTCCGGGGTTCTGCTTTAAGATTTGAAAATAATGTAAATGGAGTTTATCAGAATTACATAGACAATCTGTAACTTTCGACTTGCTTTAACAATGGATGCTCCAGGACTTTCATGTTTAACCTTCAGGACTTGGTGAGCCAGAAGAGCTTTGTGCATATCAGATGTCCTGACACTTCAATAGCTGCCTGTCTCTTCAGTGCCGAGGACTCATTAAAGTGGATGGAATCTTTATCTGATTTACATTTAGTTTAGTGTATCATACACAGCTGCCATTTCTAATAAAATACTTCTTTTCACCCTTCCTCATCTTTTGTTGCATTGCAGCGCTGGTGCTACTGATTTCCTGTGGCCTCTTTACAGACACTTCATGCCTGCATGCACCTCAGCATTGGCCACGTGGCATTTCTCAGGGTGAGATTCCTGATGGGGATAACAGTGTTGACAATGTGTGTGCAATGTGTGTTGAAATGGCAACGCATGAGCACAACTAGGAGCCAAGGACAGAGCGTGGTCACCTTGTAACAGGAAGTGTTTTAACAAGGACCTTCAGGGCAGGATCACCAGGGATTGTTTTAATGAAAGTTTCAGATTTAAAAATATTAAAAAGTAATGAAGCAAGGATGACAATGATGCAAAGATAAGCCCCAGAGCTTTCACCTTCTAGTCAACAAGTGGATATCCTTTCCCTCCACTTAGGTCTCAGATTACACTCAGCTCTTTTCTGTGCAGTGAGTGACATCATATCTCCACCCCCTGCCTTCTAAGGCCCTTTTCACAATTGAAAGTCGCACGATTTTTTTTGCGATTTTGCCGCGATTTCAGGGAATGCCTGTGTAAACTTGAGGTCTGACCTCAACTCACATGAAAGTCGGACCAAAGTAGTACAGGGACTACTTTGAAGTTGGCACGACATGAAGTCGCACATATATGAATGGTTATCATTGGAAATCATGGGAAACGACTTGTCATGCGACTTTGAAGTCCCAAGTCACAGGACAAGTCGCACAAGTGTGAAAGGGGCCTAATAAACAGAAATTCCTTGTTTAATCTCTGTGTATCACCTGAGGCAAGTCACATTAGTGGATACCTTTTAAGGGTTTACAACTATTTTTAATCTATTCCTAACTAATGGGTTAACCCTGGTGGGTTCCAGAAAAGAAAGAAGCAGCTCTTTTTAGTTTTCTGCCAGCAGTCAGCCTTTCACCCAGCAGCAGGCTCTCATAGCAGAGAGAGTGAAAAAGAGAGATCCTTAAGCATAAGTCATCTCAGATATAAAAAGACCCGTGAACATCTGAGACTAATGATGAGGTCTGTCTAGTAGGTAAGATGTGGACCTAGGAATGGAGGCTTTATGACACCTGTGACGGACTCACCCAGGACAGAGGCTTTTGGAGGAGGTTGAATGCTAGCCTCTTGCCTACTGACTATGGGCCCTGCTTTTTAAGGGAACACATAAGACACACAGACTCTGGGATTCATGTTAAGAGCCTATATGCCACATTTCCAGCAAGGAGTGCTTCACACTGTGGGACTCATAGCAGATGCTGAGGTCATCATCAAGCCACCTGTCTGGGGTTGTCTGCTATAATGAGTTTAGTGCAAGTAGGTCTACTGGGCCTCTTAAGGGTCTTTCACCAAATTGTTATTTGTGCTAATTAACTCAGCTATTGTCTGAAGGTGTTCTGTGCTTATACTTATGATAATGTGTATTGTACCTTCTGAGCTTGGAGCCAGCAAGTCTGACCGGCAATGAGACATCTGAGTCATCCAGGTGGTTAATTGAGGATCCTCTGTGATGGGATTAGCCACGAGTCAGCTTTACCTCGTTAGCTAAACCATTGTGTGAGGTTTTGGGTAAATATTTGGGTCATTGTGTATGTGGTGGGTGACCTCCTTCTCAAGTGTATAAAAGCCTGTGTTCTTGTTCAAATAAACAGTTCCAGCTTTGCAGCCAAACGAGTCCTGCCTAGTTCTTGGTTGTACTATGCAGCTATAATATCAAATATCTATATTCAGACTGGAGGAAGTGGTATATGACGGAAGCATTCAAGCGGAGTGTGGGACGTTCCGCTACAACACCCAAAGCTCTACAAAGTCTCAAGGCTCCAGGACCCAGAGAGAACTTATTGAGATCTGATAAAACAATAATGTAGGTGAGAAACCCCGGTAACTCATATAAAACATCCACAGTTCTGCCAGCCAGTGCCTCATAGTATGTAGTGCATGTGTCCATATGACTACAGTGGGGCACTAGAGACATTAGATTGTAAGCTCTGTAGGGAGTTGAAACTATTGTAACCTGTGAACAGCTGAGATTAATAATGAGGTCTGGCCTAAAAGTAACATATGGAACTAGGAATGGAGAATTTATCCCACCCAAAGCTCTACAAAGCCTCTGGGCTTTAGGACCAAGAACAGAACTTTTTGAAATTGGAGGAAAGGAGACTTTATCCCACCCAAAGCTCTATGAACCATCTGTGCTTTACGACCCAGAACAGAATTTATTGAGATCTGAGGAAACAATAATGTTTGATTCCTCCATTGAAGACAGGAACCTGAGATCTTGTGTAGGTGAGAAACCCAGATAATCTACATATAATGTCGACAGTCGATAGTGTCTCACAGTATGTAGTGCATATGTCCATATAACTACAGTAGGGACATTAGATTGTATGCTCTATAGCAGTGATGGCAAACCTTGGCACCCGAGATGTTTTGGAACTAAAGTTCCCAGGATGCTCATGCACTCTGCAGTGTAGGTGAGCATCATGGGAAATATAGTTCCAAAACATCCGGAGTGCCAAAGTTCATCATCACTTCTCTATATGGAGCAGAAACTAATATGAACAGCTAAGGCTAATAATGAAGTCTGGCTAAAAGGTAAGATCTGGACCTAGGAATAGAGAATTTATCCCACCCAAAGCTCTACAAAGCCTCCAGGCTCCAGGACTCGGCACAAAACGTATTGAGATCTGAGGAAACAATAATGTTTGGTTCCTCCATTAAAGACAGAAACCCGGGACCTTGTGTAGGTGAGAAACCCAGGTAACCCACATACAATGTCCACAGTCCTGCCAGCCAGTGACTTACAGTATATAGTGCATGTGTTCATATCACTACAGTAGGGACATTAGACTGTAAGCTCTGTAGGGAGAAAAAACTAATGTAAATGTTACCTGTGAACAGCTAAGGCTAATAAAGAAGTCTGGCTAAAAGGTAAGATCTGGACCTAGGAATAGAGAATGTATCCCACCCAAAGCTCTACAAAGCCTCCAGGCTCCAGGACTCGGCACAAAACATATTGAGATCTAAAAAAACAATAATGTTTGGTTCCTCCATTGAAGACAGGAACCCCGAACCTTGTGTAGGTGAGAAACCCAGGTAACCCGCATACAACGTACACAGTCCTGCCAGACAGTGACTCACAGTATATGTGTTCATATGACTACAGTAGGGACATTAGATTGTAAGCTCTGTAGGGAGCAAAAAACAAATGTAAATGTGACCTGTAAACAGCTAAGGCTAATAAGGAAGTCTGGCTAAAAGGTAAGATCTGGACCTAGGAATAGAGAATTTATCCCACCCAAAGCTCTACAAAGCCTCCAGGCTCCAGGACTCAGCACACAAAACGTATTGAGATCTGAGGAAACAATAATGTTTGGTTCCTCCATTGAAGACAGGAACCCCGAACCTTGTGTAGGTGAGAAACCCAGGTAACCCGCATACAACGTCCACAGTCCTGCTATACAGTGACTCACAGTACATGTGTTCATATGACTACAGTAGGGACATTAGACTGTAAGCTCTGTAGGGAGCAAAAAACAAATGTAAATGTGACCTGTGAACAGCTTAGGCTAATAAAGAAGTCTGGCTAAAAGGTAAGATGTGGACCTAGGAATAGAGAATGTATCCCACCCAAAGCTCTACAAAGCCTCCAGGCTCCAGGACTCGGCACAAAACGTATTGAGATCTAAAAAAACAATAATGTTTGGTTCCTCCATTAAAGACAGATACCCAAGATCTTGTGTAGGTGAGAAATGTAGGTGACCCATATCCACACTCCCCAGTCCTTCCAGGCAGTGCCTCATAGTACATATGACTACAGTAGGGTCATTAGGCTGTAAGCTCTGTAGGGGGGGAAAGGCTAATGTGAATGGTTTACATGCTCTGTAAAATGCTGAGAAATTTATCTGCACCATATAAATGATTAAAATAAATTAAATAAGGCTAATGTTTCATCTCAGCCGTGCATATTATGCTCCAAAATTGCTGCAGTCTCCCAGGAAAAATATTCAATGATTGCACAAAGGTGAATATTGCTCTGCTGGCATAGAGCTCTCCGAATATTCCACCACCTTCTTACACTACACACAACTATAAAACTCGTTATAAATGGAAGTAAAGTCATCGGCATTATCCAATCCAAGACTCCAAAAGCACAATAATCCGAGAATATAAAAAGAGAAATAACAACCCTTCTTTTATTGAAAGCAGAATGTTTTGTAATTAAGACGCATCCATAACAGTCATTTATCGGCACACCTCGGATGGCACGGCGTCTCTGATTTAAGGACACCTGCCTGACGTGACGCCAGTTGTGTTCCAGATGATATTGCCGTTCCTAAAAGTTTTTTTATGTTCTGGGACGCCATCACAAGGTATATTGCAGAGGCATTAAAGTAACAAGGAGTCGTCTCAGGATCTCGATGAGCGGAATTTTTACGGTTATGGCTGCCGGAGCAGAAGACAATTTTTAATGAAATTCCGTTTTAAACCACCATATGGGAAATACAAAGGAAAGGGGACGAGGTCTTACTCTGCCGAAAAGATCAGAGGAAGGAAATCATCACAATCCTAAACGGCAGGAACAATTTTTGCAGAGTCAGCATAGGCCATGGCCGAGGACCAGAACAAAGCCACTGCATGCCATCATGTATCTGGTGAGTTGGATGTCCAAAAATAAAAGCCAGTCGGTGGTCCGATCAGCAAAGGTGACCATCACTGTGTGTTTAAAAAAAGGATTGAGGGTTGTCTGGTTCATTGTACAACAAATAGCTTTATTTCATTGCCCGATAAACCAGATGACCCTGATCTAGTAACGGAACTACCAGGGTCACAAAGGTCGACCAAGCCCTGGCGGGCACACTCAGGAGGAGGAGGTCATAAGGGGGCACTTAAGTAGGAAGCACTCTGAAGAAGCAGGACATAAGGGGGCAATTATGTAGGAGGCACTCTGGAGGAGCAGGACATAAGGGGGCACTTATGTAGGAGGCACTCTGAAGGAGCAGGACATAAGGGGGCACTTATGTAGGAGGCACTCTGGAGGAGGAGGACATAAGGGGGCACTTATGTAGGAGACACTCTGGAGGAGGAGGACATAAGGGGGCACTTATGTAGGAGGCACTCTGGAGGAGCAGGACATAAGGGGGCACTTATGTAGGAGACACTCGGGAGTAGCAGGACATAAGGGGACATTTATGTAGGAGGCACTCTGGAGGAGCAGGACATAAGGGGACATTTATGTAGGAGGCACTCTGGAGGAGCAGGACATAAGGGGCACTTATGTAGGAGGCACTCTGGAGGAGCAGGACATAAGGGGGCACTAAGAGCACACTCTGGAGAAGCTAGACATAACAAGGCACCAACTTTGGTGACACTCTGGAAGACCAGGAAGATATAAGAGGGCACTAACTTACAGGGCACTCAGGAGGGGCAGGCAGGACATAGGTTGGCACTCTGGAGGAGGGTGTAAGGGGGCACTCTGAATAATGTAAGGGGGCACATTGTGAAAAATTCTCTCTGGGCCAAGAGCAGCATTGCAGCTCCTGACTCCATCAATGTGGAGGTTTGATGAGAAGGAGCCAAAACCGCGGAGTTCCTCCTCCATAGCGCTGTGACTTTAAAAAGAAGAATGATTTTTGGCAGTGTTTTAATCTACAAAATGTTGACATCGTTTTATGTGTGACAGATTCTTCAAAGCATCCTTAATTCTGGAACAAAAAGCAGAAATATGGTTTTGTAATACAGACAAGTGACTGCGGAACAGTTTAGAGAATAATTGTGGGGAACAAAATGGGAATTGGAAAGAAAATATGACTATTGTCACCAGCCAGACTCCTTCTTCCATTCTCCTGCAGAATGAAACATGGGACGTGATTGGTCAGCCCGGGGGGGGGACAAGACACTTTTTTTCTCATACTCTTTTCATGCTATTTCATTTTTATTATAAATAGCTCTTCAAATGTTCCCACCAGAACAACAAACGAATGACGGTCCATTCTGCAACCATGTGCAGGAAGATGGGATCTCTAGATAGGTTCCCTTGCCCTCTATGACGCCTCTTTTATATATTTTAGATGACTAATTTCACGGCATCTTTGTGGCCCCAGACTGAGCTGGTGAGCAAATAATTCATTTTAGGAGCAGCATTCTACATAGAAAGCCCTTATCATTATAACGCCTCCATAGAAAGTTCTTATTCCAATGCCTCCATAGAAAGCCCTTATCATTCTAATGCCTCCATAGAAAGCCCTTATCATTCTAATGCCTCCATAGAAAGCCCTTATCATTCTAACACCTCCATAGAAAGCCCTTATCATTCTAACACCTCCATAGAAAGTTCTTATTCCAATGCCTCCATAGAAAACTCTTATCATTCTAATGTCTCCATAGAAAGTTCTTATTCCAATGCCTCCATAGAAAGCCCTTATCATTCTAATGCCTCCATAGAAAGTTCTTATCCCAATGCCTCCATAGAAAGCCCTTATCATTCTAATGCCTCCATAGAAAGCCCTTATCATTCTAATGCCTCCATAGAAAGCCCTTATCATTCTAATGCCTCCATAGAAAGTTCTTATCATTCTAATGCCTCCATAGAAAGCCCTTATCATTCTAATGCCTCCATAGAAAGCCCTTATCATTCTAATGCCTCCATAGAAAGCCCTTATCATTCTAATGCCTCCATAGAAAGTTCTTATCATTCTAATGCCTCCATAGAAAGCCCTTATCATTCTAATGCCTCCATAGAAAGTTCTTATCATTCTAATGCCTCCATAGAAAGCCCTTATCATTCTAATGCCTCCATAGAAAGTTCTTATCATTCTAATGCCTCCATAGAAAACCCTTATCATTCTAATGCCTCCATAGAAAGTCCTTATCATTCTAATGCCTCCATAGAAAGTTCTTATTCTAATGCCTCCATAGAAAACTCTTATCATTCTAATGCCTTCATAGAGCTCTCAAGTCAACAAGCATCAAAACATATCAGTCAGTTGTCTATATAAAGTCCTCCAACACTCTGTATTTCAGTCACGTTCCCTGAAGATGCATCTGTGGAGCACAACAGTGATGGAATCAGCAGAACCTTCATTCAAGGTAAGTAAAGACTCTACTGATGTCGGAACCCAAAATGCCATCCTGGCATGTGCCACACGATCAGCATTCCAGCTTCTGGTCATGTGACTTGGACCTGGATCATTTCACGACCTTCTTTCCCTTCAACTGACATGGCATGCCATATCACGGACATTCTAGCGTCTGGTCATGTGACTTGGACCTGGCGCATTTTACAACCTGCTTACTACAACTAAAGGGTGGGTCTCATCTCCATGACATGCCATAACCATGACCAACATTCTAGTGTCTGGTCATGTGACTTGGAACTGGAGCATTTCATGACCCACATCCAAGAGATGAGAAGTCTCTTCTCCGTCACATGTCATATGACCAACATTCTAGTGTCTGGTCATGTGACTTGGAACTGGAGCATTTTATGACCCACATCCAAGAGATGAGAGGTCTCTTCTCAATGACACGCAATATGACCAACATTCTAGTGTCTGGTCATGTGACTTGAAACTGGAGCATTTTATGACCGCATCCAAGAGCTTACAGAAAGGCTTCTCTTCCATGAAGTGCCTTAAGTTGGCCACACAAGGTCTAATCTTTGTAGGGGATAAAGCAGATCTGAGAACTTTTTGCAAGGAACAACCTTCACTATCTGGCAATAATAAGAAGTTCTTCCAAATGCTGAAGTTCTTCTTACTGAACAGACTTTCCATGCCTCTATGGATAAAGTGAAAGAACTGGTTCTCAATGTGGACCATGTTCACCCATTGGTCACCCATTGGTCACCCATTGGTCCCCCATTGGTCCGAGTATTGAAAAGATTGTAGCAAATTTCTACGCACAAAATAAAATACCAATTAGACATGTGCAGTACGGAAACATTTGTTTCATTTTGTTTCTGATCTGGTAGGTTCATAATTTTGTTCATTCATTTTGATTATCCTTATTAGTAACCACATGTTAGAATGATTCGTTTTCGGAATTTGTTTCGTATATTTGGATTCGGTTAGTATAATTATCGTTATTTTCGAATCGATTAGAATTTTGGAAGACAGTTATATTCTTCCTAATGTTATACCTTACTGTATTTATTGCAATATGCTTCCTTTTCAAATTCATTTTCATATTTTTTTTTTCAAATTTGTTCATTATAATTTTTTTTTTTTTTTTTAATTTTTTTTCAGATTCGTTGAAATTCATTACAATTGTGATTCAGAAATTTGGAAACATTTGAATCACCACATAACGATTAGGATAACATAAGAAATAGGGTTAGGGTTAAGGGTTATGATTATGGTTAGGGTTAAAGACTAGGATTAGGGTTAAATGTTAGGGTTACATGTTAAGGTTAGGGTTAAGGGCTAGGATTATGGTTAGGGTTAAGGGCTACAATAAGGATTAAATGTTAAGGTTAGGGTTAAGGGCCAGGATTAGGGTTAAGGGCCAGGATTAGGGTTAAAATGAGGGTTACATGTTAGGGTTAAGGATTAGGGTTAAGGGCTAAAAGTTCAGGTTAAATGTTAGGGTTAGGATTCAGGGCTAGGATTAGGTTTAATGTTAAGGGTTAGTGTTACATGTTAGGGTTAAGGACTAGGATTAGGGTTAAATGTTAGGGTTAGGGTTAGGGTTAGGGTTATGTTAAGGGTTAGGGTTAAGGGCTAGGATTGGGATTAGGGTTAAGGGCTAAAAGTTCAGGTTAAATGTTAGGGTTAGGGTTCAGGGCTAGGGTTAGGGTTAGTGTTAAGGGCTAGGATTAGGGTTAAGGGCTAGGATTGGGATTAGGGTTAAGGGCTAAAAGTTCAGGTTAAATGTTAGGGTTAGGGTTCAGGGCTAGGGTTAGGGTTAGTGTTAAGGGCTAGGATTAGGGTTAAATGTTAGGGTTAAGGGCTAGGATTAGGGTTTGGGTAAAATGTTAGTTAGGGTTAAAGTTAGGATTAACCTTTAATATTTAACCCTAACTCTTAACCCTGACCCTAATCCTAGCCCTTAACCCTAACATTTACCCCAATCCTAGCCCTTAACCCTAATCTTAATCTTAGCCATAGGTGTACGCACAGGGTGTGCCAGGTGTGCCCAGGCACACCCTAATCACCCTGTGCAGCACAGAATCCCCCCTACTGCCCTGCCCCCCACCTTCCCCCCCCCCCCACAGCGCTGCCAGTTTCCCTTCTCTCGTCTCCCCCTGGCTGTTGCTAAGGGGACGTTTTAAGATGAGTGGGGGAAGGGGCCAGTAAATATGTAATTTACTGGCCCCTTCACTTTCTGAATGAACATTGTGAGTGATCGTTAGCGTGTGTTTGAACTTTGGGGTGCACACCCTAATGCAATAGGCTGTGCACACCTATCACCCTCGCCCTTAACCCTAACACTAACATTTATGTATGACCGAAAAAACAAATAGAAGTGGCATCCCCCCCCTTCCTGCCTGGTTGCTAGGCTGTTGCTAGGATGACTCCCGCCATTACTGCTATACCAGGAGTGAGCGTTCTCTCTGACTCCAATCCCCGCGCACGCACGCTCCCTCCTATCTGTGTCAGTAGATCTGAGCTCACCGCGAGGAAATAGCAAACGGCGCAGGTGCGTGGATTTGAATTGGAGGGAACCCGCTCCTGTATAAGTGGGGCGAGCAGTAAAGTGGGGATCATCTTAGCAATGTCCTAACATTAAGCTAGAATGGGGGGGGGGCAATTCTATGAGTTTTTCAGGCAGATTGTTGGAGGTATGTAAATGGCCTAAACCTACAAGAGGGACATTGGTCACCAATAATCAAAGCTGCACAGTTGGGTTTCAGCTACAGCCCCCCCTTTACCTGCTTAGGCAGCTGTTTGTGAAAGGTGAACCAACCCTTTAAATATTCCTCCGTAGAGCTCTATCTTCACAGCCGCCGCCAATGTCTGAACCCAAGCGGATGGTGCTCAGGGATACGGGATAGTAAGCATGGCTTCTCACATGCAACACCGCTCTGCTCTGCTCTCTCCAACTACTTGTGTGAGTGACGGAGTGCAGAGGCGAGAAATGACCCGTCACAGAGATATCTTCTCCAACTTTATTCACTCCTTAGATGATCATTGATCAGGAATTGAGGCCGGTGCTGAGGAGCCTCCGTCAGGGTGAGGCCCGGACCGCTAAACTATTTCCCTGTTCCAGAGGTAAATAAATCAGTCACATAATTGCTGTTGTTTATCTCTGACTCCAAGGGGACCTTGAAGAGGATTGACTTGTCCTCAGCAAGTCAAAACATGAATTCCTCAGATTAGGACACCGGGCTACAAACAGTTTCATGGTTCCGGATCTGTAGCTTATATCTCAAATGTTGATGTTCCACCCATGAAGACAAAGAACATAACTCAAAAATGAAAAGAAAGCCTGTCAGAGCAGCGCACAAGTAACAGAGAGCATGAATGACATCAACCAGGGGTCCATATATTGTGAGATGGTCTTAGTGGTATAACAAGGGACCTGTATACATACAGCTGCAGGGCGAAGAATGCCCCGGCCGCAGATGATTGGGCTCTACAGGTGACCACTTCCTGGTGGGCTCACACATGTGAGTTCGGATTAGGTTAGTCCAAAAAACACTGTGGCTGGAAAAGTGGCTGGTGGTGTCTGGCAAGGTAGAGCAGAGACTGGTAAGGCCCCTTTGACACTTGTGCGACTTCAAAGTCACAAGATTTTACCGCGATTTTGCCGCGATTTTTCCACGTTTTCAAGGATTGGCTGTTTAAGTGGCATCAAAATCGGACCAAAGTAGTTCAGGGACTACTTTGAAGTCGTACTAATATGAATGGCTGTCATTGGAAATCATGGGGAACGACTTGTCATGCTACTTTGAAGTCCCAAATCGTGGGACAAGTCGTTTAAGTGTGAAAGGGGCCTTAACCACTTCGCATCCGTAGGCCGTCATATGACGGCCTCTACTTTCCGGGGGTATATCTGAATGATGGGTGTAGCTACAGACATCATTCAGATATTGCCGTTTTCAGACGGCCATTCCCTGCACCATAGGAACGATCATAGCGGCTGTTCCGCCGCTTGATCGTTCTTATGGGCGGCGGGAGGGGACGCCCCCCCCCTCCCGCCACCGTCCGGTGCTTCTACCGACTCACCGCTTCCATCGGTGAGTCAGACACAGGATCCGCCGGCCCCCGGATGATGACCATAGAGATTTCTCTATGATCGTTCGGAGGCCGGGCGCGATGTTATGACGTCACGCCCGGCCTCTGCATTCAAATAACGGCGCCGCCTCGGCTGGGAAGCGGTGATCGTTTTTTTATTTTTATTTTTTATTTTAGGCTTTCCAGCCTAGAGGTGAGATGTGGGGTCTTATTGACCCCCCATATCTCACTGTAAATAGGTCCGATCAGGTAATATTCCTATTACAAGGGATGTTTACATTCCTTGTAATAGGAATAAAAGTAATCAATTTTTTTAATTTATTTTTTTAAGTGTGAAACTCAAAAAATAAAAGTCAAATTAACAACAATAAAAAAAAAATTTTTTTTTTTTAAAGCGCCCCTGTCCCCGTGAGCTCGTACGCAGAAGTGAACGCATACGTAAGCCCCGCCCACATATGAAAACGGTGTTCAAACCACACATGTGAGGTATCGCCACGAACGTTAGAGCGAGAGCAATAATTCTAGCCCTAGACCTCCTCTGTAACTCAAAAAATGTAACCAGTAAAAAAAATTAAAGCGTCGCCTATGGGGATTTTTTAAATACCAAAGTTTGGCGCCATCCCACGAGCGCGTGCAACTTTGAAGCGTGACATGTTGGGTATCTATTTACTCTGCGTATCTTCATCTTTCACATTATGCAAAAAAAAATTGGGCTAACTTTACTGTTTTGTTTTTTTTTAAGCATGAAATTGTTTTTTTTCTGAAAAAAACGTGTTCGAAAAATTGCTGCACAAATACCGTGCGAGATAAAAAGTTGCAACGACCGTCATTGTATTCTCTAGGGTCTTTGCTAAAAAAACATATATAATGTTTGGGGGTTCTATGTCATTTTAGAGCAAAAAAATTATGAATTTTACATGTAGGAGAGAAATGTCAGAATTGGCCTGGGTGCGAAGTGGTTAAGCAGAGTTGCCAGACACCACCAGCCACATCTCCAGCCACATCTCCAGCCACATCTCCAGCCACACCACCAGCCACACCACCAGCCACACCACCAGCCACACCACCAGCCACACCACCAGCCACACCACCAGCCACATCTCCAGCCACATCTCCAGCCACATCATTTTGACTCCAACTTTAAGATCCATAAGGCACATCCAGATATTTGGCTGATGGATACAACCATCTCTAACCCTTGATGTTCTAGATCAGTGACGGCGAACCATGGCACCCCAAATGTTTTGGAACTACATTTCCCATGATACTCAACTACACTGCAGAGTGCAGGAGCATCATGGGAAATGTAGTTCCAAAACATCTGGGGTGCCAAGGTTCGCCATCACTGGTCTAGATGGTTTAAGAACTTTTGATGCACACTCTCTATGAACCGGACCTTCATCAAGGGTAAAGTACTATTCTATCTCTCCTCTATAGTTATGGTCTATATAGAGTTATACAATAAGACCTTGAACTTGAGTGATTTTTGGACTAACCCAATCCAAACTCACATGTGTGAGCCCACCAGGAAGTGGTCACCTGTAGAGGCCAATCATCTGCGGGCGGGGCATTCTTCGCCCTGCAGCTGCATGTATACAGGTCCCTTGTTTACTGTACATGGAGCTATGGAGAATTCCCTGGCTGCAGATGATTGGCCGGTATAGGTGACCACCAGTGTTGGTCATCTTACTTTAAAAAAGTAATTAGTTAAGTTACAAATTACTTCTCCCAAAAAGTAATTGCGTTAGTAACTCAGTTACTACATTGGAAAAGTAATTAGTTACTCAGCAAAGTAACTGTGACTTTTTTTTTTTTAAATATTCTATACGTGTAACTAAGGGGCGGGTCTAGTATTACTGTAAGCAAGGGGCGCATTTATTATTATTGTTATATATCGTGTAACCACAAGGGGCTGCTCTATTATTACTCTAACCAAGAGGCAGATCTGTTATAGCGTGTAAGAAAGGGGCGGGTCTATTATTATTATATGGTGTAAGTGGCGGGTCTATTATTATTATATCGTGTAAGGGGGGGTCTATTATTATTATATCGTGTAAGGGGCGGGGTCTATTATTATTATATGGTGTAAGGGGCGGATGGCTACAGAAGAGGGCGGATGTTAAATTAATGGGCAGAGCTCGATATATAACAATAATAATAAATGCGCCCCTTGGTTACAGTAATACTAGACCCGCCCCTTAGTTACACGATAGACGCCCCTTGCAGAGTAGCACGAGTATCGCCTCGTACAATTACATGTTACTGCGCCTGCGCGGTGTAGAGTTCACTCAGAGCTGTTTAGGTTCGGCAATTTTCGGAAGCTCCGTAGTCCTTCGTACTGCGCAAGCCCTGCGCCTGCGCAGTACAGGGGGTCCTTATCCGGCGGGGGAACTTTTTCGGCAGGACACCGGAATTACACTACTGCCATCTAGTGGCGGTAGATGTAATTGGGGTAACTAAGCCAAAGTAATGGTAACTGAGTTACCATGAGGGGAAAAGTAATCAGTTAGATACTCGTTACCCTCTAAAGTAACTGAGTTACGTAACTCAGTTTATTTTAACTCAGTTACTTACATCACTGGTGACCACTTCCTTGTGGGCTGACACGTTTGGATCCTGGTCTAAGCGCTAGAGATGAGTCCTGCAGTGTGCATAAAGGGAACATAAAGTAGAGGAAATCCAAAATGTTATTGGTGTGGGAACAGTAGTGGAAGGGATACAGTATATTCCAATGGAGACATCTAGTGACAACTATCAAAGGGATGGAGGTCTAATTTAAAGGGTTTGTGACATCATTGACCTAATATGGGCACATAGCCCTATCATTGACCCATTTTGGCCATATTAGGGTAATGATATCACAAGCATCCCCGTCCCTTTGTGTACACCAGATGTAGGACAGGTAATCTCCCATCTGTAGCCCATTGGCCCGTCAACGACAGATCCAGGTTTGAAGGAACTTGGGTTCGGACAGATTCCAAGCCCCAACCCAAGCTCACCAAAAATTAGCATCAGTGGCGGTGTGTGCATAGAGGGCGCAGGAGCGCCGCCCCCTCTCTCCTGCACCGCTCTATCACCAATAGATAGATTCATGCATTGCATGAATCTATCTATTGTCACCGCTGCCGCCCCCTATTCAGGTGTCCGGCCCCTTGTCGGGCGCCGGGCATCTGAATTACAGCGGGGGGGGGGGGGGGGTGATTCTGGAAGCGCCCTATTAGAGCTGTAAAGCTCTAATAGGGGACCTGATTAGAGCGGTGGGCTCTAATAGGCTTCCCTAAGTGTAAACAACGGGCGCAATGCTCTGCGTTCGCTGATTACACAGTATTGTGTTAGAGAAGCGAATACATCACTTCCCTAACACAGACCCGCCTCTCAGCCAATCAGGCTGCCAGTCTGTGTTACCGGTCCCCTGATTGGCTGAAGTCACAGGCACTGTGATTGGACGCCTAGGTGTCCAATCACTGCAGAAGACAGGAGGAGCGTGGAAGAAGATGTCGGGTGGATGAGGAGACACCGCTCGCCACCTGACAAGGTAAGTGCCGGTAGATGGCGGGCAGAGGGCACATTGGCAGCATTTAATGGGCACAGTGACAGCGTTAGATGGGCACAGTGGCAGCACTTGGGGCACGGTGGCAGCGTTAGATGGGCACAGTGGCAGCATTTAATGGGCACAGTGGCAGCATTTGAGGCACAATGGCAGCACTTGGGGCACAGTGGCAGCGTTAGATGGGCACAGTGGCAGCGTTTAATGGGCACAGTGGCAGCATTTGATGGGCACAGTGGCAGCGTTAGATGGGCACAGTGGCAGCGTTTAATGGGCACAGTGGCAGCATTTAATGGGCACAGTGGCAGCATTTAATGGGCACAGTGGCAGCGTTGGATGGGCACAGTGGCAGCGTTGGATGGGCACAGTGGCAGCGTTGGATGGGCACAGTGGCAGTGTTTGGGGCACAGTGGCAGCGTTTGATGGCACAGTGAGGCTGTTTGTTTGCGCCCCCCCCTAAAAATTTTGAGCACCAGCCGCCACTGATTAGCATCCCTTCTCGTTTTTACTGCTATTCGTTGCTCCATTTGAGAGCTTTTCCCATCCATGGATAACTCATCGCTAATGCTGATCCTTCTTCACTCACCAAAAATGTAATAAGCTGCGGCTTGATGTACACTTGGAAGTGGAAATAAATCCATCAATTTAGCTGCTTCCCAAAACAGTTCCATTCAAGGCATGCCGTGAGTGATAACTGTCACAGTTTCCTGTACTCTCAACTGAACTGCCAAGCCATCAAATGGCTGCTGTCATAACTGATTGCATGCGCAGCACCATGGCAACTGCCAACCAAACAGAGGCCAAGATGGTAGCTTTCTTGGCTGAAAAGCATAGGCGGGTTTAGTTCCACTTTAAGCTGGTGATGTCTGCATATGCCAGTGGCGGAACTACAAGGGTCGCAAAGGTCGCACATGCAACCGGGCCTTGGCACTCCCCCACTGTGGGGGGGGGGGGGGGCAAGATGGCAGGAAGGGGGCTGCTGCAGAGCATGTGAAAGGGCCCCACAGCAGGACAGTAATAAAAGGCCCCACGATGGGAGTAAAGGACCCTGTGATCAGTGGGAAGAGCCCTGGGCTCCGAGGGAAGGGGCCCTAGGCTTGTAAGGAAGGGCAATAAAGGGCCATAAAAAAAAGGGCTCAGTGATGAGAGTAAAGGGCTCTGGGTTCAGTGGGAAGGGCCCTGGGCTCAGAGGGAAGGGGCTCTAGGCTTGTAAGGAAGGGCAATAAAGGGCCATAAAAAAAAGGGCTCAGTGATGAGAGTAAAGGGCTCTGGGTTCAGTGGGAAGGGCCCTGGGCTCGGAGGGAAGGGGCCCTAGGCTTGTAAGGAAGGGCAATAAAGGACCATTAAAAAAAAGGGCTCAGTGATGAGAGTAAAGGGCTCTGGGTTCAGTGGGAAAGGCCCTGGGATCAGTGGGAAGGGCCCTGGGCTAAGAAGTAAGGGCAATAAAGCACCATAATAAAGGGCCCCATGATGGGAGTAAAGGGCCCTGGGATCAGCGGGAAGGGCACTGGGCTCGGAGAGAAGGGCCCTCAGTTTAGAAGAAAGGGTAATAAAGCACTGTAATGAAGGGCTCTGAGATGAGAGTAAAGGGCCCTGGGATAAGCGGGAAGGGCCCTGAGCTCGGAGGGAAGGGCATTAAAGCACCATAATAAAGGGCTTTGTGATAGGAGTAAAGGGCCCCAGGATCAGTGGGAAGGGCACTGGGCTTGGAGGGAAGGGCCCTTGGTTTAGAAGGAAGGGTAATAAAGCACCGTAATAAAGAGCTTCATGATGGGAGAGAAAGGCCCTGGGATCAGCGGGAAGGGCCCTGGGCTTAGAAGGAAGGGCATTAAAGCACAATAATAAAGGGCTTTGCGATGGGAGTAAAGGGCGCCAGGATCAGTGGGAACGGCCCTGGGCTCAGAGGGGAGGGTCCTAGACTTGGAAGGAAGGTCAATAAAGCACTGTAATAAAGGGCTCTGGGATGGGAGTAAAGGGCCCTGGGCTCGGAGGGAAGGGCCCTGGGATTGGAAGGAAGGGCATTGAAGCACCATAATAAAGGGCTTTGCGATGGGAGTAAAGGTCCCCATGATCAGTGGGAAGGGCCCTGGGATCAGTGGGAAGGGCCCCAGACTCAGGGGGAAGGCCACCAGCCGGGGGACCCTTCATGGTTTCTTTACCCGGGGCCCTGGGGGTTCTTAGTTACACCTCTGGCATTTGCTTATAAAAAATGAATTTCCCTTTATTAGATTGTAAGTTCTTAGGAGCAGGGCCCTCCCAATCCTCTAATATTGAATTGTATTTTAATTGTACGGTCTTCTATTATACTATAAAGGGCTATGCAAACCGTTAGTGCTAAATAAATCCTGTATAATAATAATTATTATTATTATTTCAGGTACTTATATAATAATAATTTTGTGGCTGCTCTCTATCAGCTGCGGACGAATCGTGTTGGAGGGATGACGGCTGCTGTAAAGTCTGGGATTAAACACGGGACTTGGGCTCTGCTCTGAGGAATGTCTCCTTCAGCTGCATTGGAGGGCATTGTGCCTGGAAACAGCTGAATCCCGCGGATAGGTAATTAGACAATTGATTAAATGAAGGTTTGCGATGCTAAAGCCATGTGTGAGCAAATCTTTTAACAGTTTGTAAAACAACAGGATGGACATTTCAGGGTTTTTAATTTTTTTCTTTTTTTTTTTTTTTCCTTCTAACTTGCATTTTCAGGTTTTGGCCTTGTTTAATGGTGGGTGAAGGTGAAGTCATGGCGGGCGGACTGACCAATCATAAAATATTACAGATTTTTTTTCAGATTGAATTTCACTTGGTATGAAGTAAAACTATAAAAGATGTATGCGCAAATCAATAATTATCCCATCAAAACAGATGGAAATATACAACGCTGAGAAATAACTGCTGTCTGTGGTCTGGGATCAATATCTGCTGTCAATCAAAACACCCAAATTAACACCAATGGGTATTGATCATTTTATTTCCTGTATTTATATAGAAGGAACATGCGGCACTGTGCAGAGTACATACCCCCGGGGACATCAGTCCCCGCCCCCTTCTTACAATAATCTACGTTCCTATCCAGTAATATCGGTCTGATCACACCAGGACATGGATATGGCCAGAAGACAATTATCAGAACAAAGCCGATCCCAACAACGATTGGCGAGGATATCTCCAGGCAGCAGGTATTGGTATATTGAGCCGAGGACCGATGGAGGGGACACGCTATCGACTTGCTATGCTACAGGACACTCCAAGATAATGAATAACAACGATAGAAGGGCAAACCTCTCTCTAATTCTCCAATAACAAGGAATGACCAGTATATCATTTCGGACCCTGTAGCCGCAGACCATATAACCACTTCTGGCCCTCAACTTTCCTTCCAGCACTTTGCACAACTATTAGTCCCCAGCAAGGTCCCCACACTGCCACCCAACATCCACAGGTAGATCCTCATTGAGGGAGAAAACCAGATCCTACTCCAGACCAGGACTTCAGAACACGTGACCCTTCAGAACACGTGACCCTTCAGACCACGTGACCCTTCAGAACACGTGACCCTTCAGACCACGTGACCCTTCAGAACACGTGACCCTTCAGAACACGTGACCCTTCAGAACATGTGACCCTTCAGAACACGTGACCCTTCAGAACACGTGACCCTTCAGAACACGCGACCCTTCAGAACATGTGACCCTCCAGAACACGTGACCCTTCAGAACACGTGACCCTTCAGAACATGTGACCCTTCAGACCACGTGACCCTTCAGAACATGTGACCCTTCAGACCACGTGACCCTTCAGAACATGTGACCCTTCAGAACATGTGACCCTTCAGAACACGTGACCCTTCAGAACACGTGACCCTTCAGAACACGCGACCCTTCAGACCACGTGACCCTTCAGAACACGTGACCCTTCAGAACACGTGACCCTTCAGAACACGTGACCCTTCAGACCACGTGACCCTTCAGAACACGTGACCCTTCAGAACACGTGACCCTTCAGAACACGTGACCCTTCAGAACACGTGACCCTTCAGAACACGCGACCCTTCAGAACACGTGACCCTTCAGAACACGTGACCCTTCAGAACATGTGACCCTTCAGCAATCTTCCCCAAGCCCAAAAGCTGCTGAGGCCCGGACTGCAGATTCTAAGTCTTAATGGAAATTCCTCCGGGGGCAACAGCCCCAGGAGGACTGGAACTCTCCATGGACGTAAAAGGACACTCTTTTTCGGCCTTCCTGCTCCTCCCCAGCCACCTTCTGGGTTCCTCCTTTCCGGGATTGGCTGGGGCATGATAAATATTCAACCGATCATTTGAATCTCCCTCCCTGGAAACCTCTTTCAGAGGCTGGTGGGAGCCATCAAAATCTCAGCTCAGAAAACCCCCCGAATAGACCAACACAATCAATCACCACTCCACGAGGACACACAGTAGAGGCAGATGCAGGTACCAGTTGAGATCAAAGACATGGTCAGATGACAAGCCAGGGTCAGCACGGATGGACAGCAAGGACCTAGTCAGTAGCCAAGTCATACACAAGGAGCAGGAGTAAGCGTAGTCAAGCAGCAGGCCAAGGTCAATACTAGGAAGACAGCAGAGCGTGGTCAGAGGCAATTCAACTTCAGAATCCACAAAGCAAGGTCAGGAGCAGGCTGGGTCAGCAATGGGAGATCAGACAACGGGGGCAGGAACACAGGTCACGGATCCACACAAAAAAATATACATCAACTCTTTATTACAAACAGCATAATAAAAAGTTGGGTCAAAGAAAGGACCCCCAATTGTTTTAAAAGCATTTGATGTCCCCCATACATACATAATCCTCAGATATACAAATGAATAGATAAAACGATATATCTAGTACTTTAGCTTGGATATACATATAGTTAAACATAAAATAACACCAATCTGATTAGAATAGGCTTCCTGGAATCCCATGTTTACGCGTTTCACAGGTTACAGCTGCTTCCTCAGGACCAGGGAAACCAGCATACTGATTCCCGAAGCTGATTCAATTCACAAGCTTCCATGCAATAAAGTGGTATCCAAGGATCATTTTACATTAACCAAATAATATATACCAAATAATGCACAATTCTATCTGCAAGTAGGCACGGAGTGGGGAATATCTCATCCCACAGAACCCTCATGGCACATCACTGCTCCTTATACCCAAAATCTATTCCGCAATATGTCTGGTGTCGTGCCTCACTGGGTACAGATACAGATTTGTACAGATTTGTTATTTCTTTTATTTTTTTTCTTTAAATCTGGTGCAAAGCTTCTTACCAGGAGATCCTGCTGGATAAGAATACTTCATGTTGGAAGCTTACAACGCTAAGCTTCTGTTCCTGAGCTCGCAGTAATGCCGACAGTCTGCTGGTGCAAGACCCTGTATTGGCCTTTGGGCTGCCTATCTGATAGACCCGGCTAATGGCCAGCGAAAGAAGCGCACAACGTACGCTGACATGGCTGCTGGTAATTAAGAGGAAGTGGCTTGGTGTGGTCAGCATGCAACCGTAAGTGCTGAAACTGGGGGGACCTCCAGAATTTGCAACAAATTTGCCAAAAAAAAAAAAAAAAAAAGTTGTTTCAGAAAATTGTATTACATGAAGGAATGATGCCAAACATACTAAAGAGCAGATTTTGGGTTTACATACATTTAAAGGATCTTTGAACGATTGTCTCCAGCAGTGGTTCTCAACCTCGTTCCGCAAGTACCCCCAAAAGGCCACGTTTTGGGAATTTCTCTGTAGTAATACAAAAGTAATCTAACTGATTACTTTTCCCCTCATGGTAACTCAGTTCCCATTACTTTGGCTTAGTTACCCCAATTACATCTACCGCCACTAGATGGCAGTAATGTAATTCCGGTGTCCTGCCGAAAAAGTTCCCCCGCCGGATAAGGACCCCCCTGTACTGCGCAGGCGCAGCGCTTGCGCAGTATGAAGGACTACGGAGCTTCCGAAAATTGCCGAACCTAAACAGCTCTGAGTGAACTCTACACCGCGCAGGCGCAGTTAACATGTAATTGTACGAGGCGATGCCGCACGCTCCCGATGCTCGTGCTACTCTGCAAGGGGCGTCTATCGTGTAACTAAGGGGCGGGTCTAGTATTACTGTAACCGAGGGGCGCATTTATTATTATTGTTATATATCGAGCTCTGCCCATTAATTTAACATTCGCCCTCTTCTGTAGCCATCCGCCCCTTACATGATATAATAATAATAGACCCGCCCCTTACACGATATAATAATAATAGACCCGCACCTTACACGATATAATAATAGACCCGCACCTTACACGATATAATAATAATAATAGACCCGCCCCTTACACCATATAATAAATAATAGACCCGCCCCTTACACGATATAATAATAACAGACCCGCCCCTTACACGATATAATAATAATAGACCCGCCCCTTACACCATATAATAATAACAGACCCGCCCCTTACACGATATAATAATAACAGACCCGCCCCTTACACGATATAATAATAATAGACCCGCCCCCTTACACCATATAATAATAACAGACCCGCCCCTTACACAATATAATAATAATAGACCCGCCCCTTACACCATATAATAATAATAGACCCGCCCCTTACACGATATAATAATAACAGACCCGCCCCTTACACGATATAATAATAATAGACCCGCCCCTTACACGATATAATAATAATAGACCCGCCCCTTACACGATATAATAATAAAAGACCCGCCCCTTACACGATATAATAATAATAGACCCGCCCCTTACACGATATAATAATAAAAGACCCGCCCCTTACACGATATAATAATAATAGACCCGCCCCTTACACGATATAATAATAATAGACCCGCCCCTTGCTTACACGTTATAACAGATCTGCCCCTTGGTTACACGATATATAACAATAATAATAAATGCGCTCCTTGGTTACAGTAATACTAGACACGCCCCTTAGTTACACGTATAGAATATTTTAAAAAAAAGTCAGTTACTTTGCTGCGTAACTAATTACTTTTCCAATGTAGTAACTGAGTTACTAACGCAATTACTTTTTGGGAGAAGTAATTTGTAACTTAACTAATTACTTTTTTAAAGTAAGACGACCAACACTGGTAGGTGTACTTGAGCACCGAGTTTTGAGCACCACTGATCTACAGGACACAAAGTACAGTATATGGCCTTGAGAGAGGAAATATAACCGGGGTGGACATTTTCCCAAATTGTTTGTATTGCAATTGAAGGGAGATACCACCAGCAGGAAGGACGCGTACTGCCAGGTGGAGATTGTGTGGCCATTTGCTTGCCTTTATATGGCCCGTGGGCACTATTGCTTCCATTAATACTAATAATGGGACACTATTCCCCCCACTGACACCAGTGATGGGACACTATTCCTCCCACTGACACCAGTGATGGGACACTATTCCTCCCACTGACACCAGTGATGGGGCACTATTCCTCCCACTGACACCAATGATGGGGCACTATTCCTTCCACTGACACCAGTGATGGGGCACAATTCCTCCCACTGACACCAATGATGGGACACTATTCCTCCCACTGACACCAATGATGGGGCACTATTCCTCCCAATGACACCAATGATGGGGCACTATTCCTCCCACTGACACCAATGGTGGGGCACTATTCCTCCCACTGACACCAATGATGGGACACTATTCCTCCCACTGACACCAATGATGGGACACTATTCCTCCCACTGACACCAATGATGGGGCACTATTCCTCCCACTGATACCAATGATGGGACACTATTCCTCCCACTGACACCAATGATGGGACACTATTCCTCCCACTGACACCAATGATGGATTTTTTTTTTTTACTCCCACTGAGCAGTAAGCTTTTGGCATTTTCTACTTCCACTAGACACAGTCTGGCCCTCTGATATATGAAGGGCTGTAGTAAGTTGTCTCTTAATTGTGAATTTATAGCCCTCTGGTATAGAGCAAAACATTTACCAATAATCTGTCCATTGCTACTCAGAGGACAATGATGTCATAGTGGTGAGTCCTTCATATCCCCTGGAAACCCTTCTGTGATGTTGGAGGCCTTGGTGTAGATTAGAAACGTGGAGCCAATCGGACTGAGTGCCTCAATCTTCTCTTTGCAGGTGATTAGGTGAAATGAACACAAATTAGCTGGTAAGTGAAATAAAAAGACCCCTTTAGTAAATGACCTCCTAAGGTCCACTTCAAGTGGCCTCGGTCCTGGGCTGTATCTATTGTATTAAAGGGAAGCTGTCAGGATGGACATTTCATAGGACTCTCACCTGGCAATGGGGGGGGGGGGGGGTTGTCAGCTGTCAATCCACCCCCCCCCCCCCCCCAGCAGTGATGGGCCTGGGGGGCATACCCTGTTTCCCCGAAAATAAGACCTAGCGTGATTGTCGGTGTTGGCTGCAATATAAGCCCTACCCTCCAAATAAGCCCTAGTAAAAGTCCTTGTAGGTCTTGTTTTCAGGGTAGGGCTTATTTTCGGGGAAACAGGGTAGGGCTTATTTGGTGGGTAGGGCTTATATTGCAGCCATCACCGACAATCACGCTAGGTCTTATTTTAGGGGAAACAGGGTAGCATGTCTATACTATTTTACACACAGAGCCGTGTCTTGGCTGAGATCAATAATGCTTAGAAGATTAAGGCAATGATACCTCCGAGTGCTGGATGGGAAACCAACCTGTCCTGGATGTCAGTCCTCCTGACAGGTTCCCTTTACAGCCGCCATGAGCCGCCCCTCCCCCCCCCCCCCTGGATTCTGATCTGTCCCTTTAAATGTGTTGCTGCCAGAGGGACTTGTACTGCATTATGACTGCAGGGAATGTGGGAATATCTCCTTCCATAATATCACCCACCTGCCCCTGCAGGGGAGAAGAAGAATGAGCTCTATGAATTGGTCTTGCTGGTTACAATGTTTATATCGCTTTCCCATGGCGGCTCCTCTGAGCATTGCTGCATATGTGGCAGTTTAACGCAGAGACTCGCGTAAATGGATGGCGGCGCTTTCCTCTACATTATGCAGAAGTACAACAGGCTTGTTATCATTGCAGGCGAGTAACATGGCAGCGAACGATCGTACATGCTATGCTGACACCAGCAGTATATCACAGCTGCAGACTTCTAAAACGCACATTTAAGAGAATGGCAAACCGCAGCGCGTGCATAATGCGTTCTGCTACAACAATGGCTGCTACTGCCCCCATCTGTCTGACCCCGGCACCTCTCAACGGCTGAATATCAGAATACGTCCATAGAGGACCAACTACCCTACACAGGACCGCAGGATCACACGTCTACCCATCACCATCGCATAGAGGACCCACCACCACCCTACACAGGACCGCAGGATCACACGTCTACCCATCGCCATCGCATAGAGGACCCACCACCACCCTACACAGGACTGCAGGATCACACGTCTACCCATCACCATCGCATAGAGGACCCACCACCACCCTACACAGGACCGCAGGATCACACGTCTACCCATCACCATCGCATAGAGGACCCACCACCACCCTACACAGGACCGCAGGATCACACGTCTACCCATCACCATCGCATGGAGGACCCACCACCACCCTACACAGGACCGCAGGATCACACGTCTACCCATCACCATCGCATAGAGGACCCACCACCACCCTACACAGGACCGCAGGATCACACGTCTACCCATCACCATCGTATAGAGGACCAACCACCACCCTACACAGGACCGCAGGATCACACGTCTACCCATCACCATCGCATAGAGGACCAACTACCCTACACAGGACCGCACGATCACACGTCTACCCATCACCATCGCATAGAGGACCCACCACCACCCTACACAGGACCGCAGGATCACACGTCTACCCATCACCATCGCATAGAGGACCCACCACCACCTACACAGGACCGCAGGATCACACGTCTACCCATCACCATCGCATAGAGGACCCACCACCCTACACAGGACCGCAGGATCACACGTCTACCCATCACCATCGCATAGAGGACCCACCACCACCCTACACAGGACCGCAGGATCACACGTCTACCCATCACCATCGCATGGAGGACCCACCACCACCCTACACAGGACCGCAGGATCACACGTCTACCCATCACCATCGCATAGAGGACCCACCACCACCCTACACAGGACCGCAGGATCACACGTCTACCCATCACCATCGTATAGAGGACCCACCACCACCCTACACAGGACCGCAGGATCACACGTCTACCCATCACCATCGCATAGAGGACCAACTACCCTACACAGGACCGCACGATCACACGTCTACCCATCACCAACGCATAGAGGACCCACCACCACCCTACACAGGACCGCACGATCACACGTCTACCCATCACCATCGCATAGAGGACCCACCACCACCTACACAGGACCGCAGGATCACACGTCTACCCATCACCATCGCATAGAGGACCCACCACCCTACACAGGACCGCAGGATCACACGTCTACCCATCACCATCGCATAGAGGACCCACCACCACCCTACACAGGACCGCAGGATCACACGTCTACCCATCACCATCGCATGGAGGACCAACTACCCTACACAGGACCGCAGGATCACACGTCTACCCATCACCATCGCATAGAGGACCCACCACCACCCTACACAGGACCGCAGGATCACACGTCTACCCATCACCATCGCATAGAGGACCCACCACCACCTACACAGGACCGCAGGATCACACGTCTACCCATCACCATCGCATAGAGGACCCACCACCACCCTACACAGGACCGTAGGATCACACGTCTACCCATCGCCATCGCATAGAGGACCCACCACTACCCTACACAGGACCGCAGGATCACACGTCTACCCATCACCATCACATAGAGGACCCACCACCACCCGACACAGGACCACAGGATCACACGTCTACCCATCACCATCGCATAGAGGACCCACCACCACCCTACACAGGACCGCAGGATCACACGTCTACCCATCACCATCGCATAGAGGACCCACCACCACCCTACACAGGACTGCAGGATCACACGTCTACCCATCACCATCGCATAGAGGACCCACCACCACCCTACACAGGACCGCAGGATCACACGTCTACCCATCACCATCGCATAGAGGACCCACCACCCTACACAGGACCGCAGGATCACACGTCTACCCATCACCATTGCATAGAGGACCCACCACCCTACACAGGACCGCAGGATCACAAGTCTACCCATCACCATTGCATAGAGGACCCACCACCACCCTACACAGGACCGCAGGATCACACGTCTACCCATCACCATTGCATAGAGGACCCACCACCCTACACAGGACCGCAAGATCACACGTCTACCCATCGCCATCGCATAGAGGACCCACCACCACCCTACACAGGACCGCAGGATCACACGTCTACCCATCACCATCGCATAGAGGACCCACCACCACCCTACACAGGACTGCAGGATCACACGTCTACCCATCACCATCGCATAGAGGACCCACCACCACCCTACACAGGACCGCAGGATCACACGTCTACCCATCACCATCGCATAGAGGACCCACCACCCTACACAGGACCGCAGGATCACACGTCTACCCATCACCATTGCATAGAGGACCCACCACCCTACACAGGACCGCAGGATCACAAGTCTACCCATCACCATTGCATAGAGGACCCACCACCACCCTACACAGGACCGCAGGATCACACGTCTACCCATCACCATTGCATAGAGGACCCACCATCCTACACAGGACCGCAGGATCACACGTCTACCCATCACCATCGCATAGAGGATCCACCACCCTACACAGGACCGCAGGATCACACGTCTACCCATCACCATCGCATAGAGGACCCACCACCCTACACAGGACCGCAGGATCACACGTCTACCCATCACCATTGCATAGAGGACCCACCACCCTACACAGGACCGCAGGATCACAAGTCTACCCATCACCATTGCATAGAGGACCCACCACCCTACACAGGACCGCAGGATCACACGTCTACCCATCACCATCGCATAGAGGACCCACCACCACCCAACACAGGACCGCAGGATCACACGTCTACCCATCACCATCGCATAGAGGACCCACCACCCTACACAGGACCGCAGGATCACACGTCTACCCATCACCATCGCATAGAGGACCAACGACCCTACACAGGACCGCAGGATCACACGTCTACCCATCACCATCGCATAGAGGACCCACCACCCTACACAGGACCGCAGGATCACACATCTACCCATCACCATCGCATAGAGGACCCACCACCACCCTACACAGGACCACAGGATCACACATCTACCCATCACCATCACATAGAGGACCCACCACCCTACACAGGACCGCAGGATCACACGTCTACCCATCACCATCGCATAGAGGACCCACCACCCTACACAGGACCGCAGGATCACACGTCTACCCATCACCATCGCATAGAGGACCAACTACCCTACACAGGACCGCAGGATCACACGTCTACCCATCACCATCGCATAGAGGACCCACCACCCTACACAGGACCGCAGGATCACACATCTACCCATCACCATCGCATAGAGGACCCACCACCACCTACACAGGACCGCAGGATCACACGTCTACCCATCACCATCGCATAGAGGACCCACCACCCTACACAGGACCGCAGGATCACACGTCTACCCATCACCATCGCATAGAGGACCCACCACCACCCTACACAGGACCGCAGGATCACACGTCTACCCATCACCATCGCATAGAGGACCCACCACCACCCAAACAGGACCGCAGGATCACACGTCTACCCATCACCATCGCATGGAGGACCAACTACCCTACACAGGACCGCAGGATCACACGTCTACCCATCACCATCGCATAGAGGACCCACCACCACCCTACACAGGACCGCAGGATCACACGTCTACCCATCACCATCGCATAGAGGACCCACCACCACCTACACAGGACCGCAGGATCACACGTCTACCCATCACCATCGCATAGAGGACCCACCACCACCCTACACAGGACCGCAGGATCACACATCTACCCATCACCATCGCATAGAGGACCCACCACCACCCTACACAGGACAGCAGGATCAC